>QTSX02004384.1:0-252373 GCA_014839935.2 Entomophthora muscae
GCCACCACTATACCTGAAAGGACCGCTCTTGCCCAGTGCAGCTCCCAACACTGGGACAAGAGTCCAAACCATCAAGAAAGCAGACCTGCATAATGCCCAATACCACCATAGCCGCCTCCTCAAGTGGTATCTCTTCCAGGTGATGCCCACCCTCCAAGGATCTTTTGCCCACCCAGATGGCTGTGCTTTGCCTGCAAGTACCTCTCCCTACCAACTTGAAGAGGGTGCCAATCCATAGCCAGTTGTTCAAGTTTGTGAGCAATAAGCGTCAAGCCTCAAACCCCCTGGACAAGAGTGCCACCACCATTGAAGACCTGGTCCTTTCTGATGCCCTAAAAAACTGAAAATAAAGAGATGTTCCTGCTCCATGACAATGGGAAGGAAGTGGAGGATAGGATCATTGCCTACGCCAAAACCCAAAACCTGTAGCAGCTCAACACTGCTATCACCTGGCTGTGCAACAGCACCTTTGCAACCTGCCACACCCTATTCAAGCAGCTTTGGGTCCTGTACAGGCAGTTTGACAACCAGATTATCCCCCTTGTCTTCTTCCTCCTTCCTGGTGCTAAGACAAAAGTCTACACCAGAGTGTTCAAAATTGCCTGAGATGCTTTAAGCTCCCTTCCTGCCAACAAGATTGCCCTCCCATTCACGTCACCAGAGAAAACCCTTCCTCTGCTGAGAAGGATGAGTCTGCCCAGGCCGCTGAGCAGCTAGCTTATGCGCGCTCACTTGGGCCAAAGGTTATCATAATGGACTTTGAGCAAGCTCAGTTAGGAGCCTTTGAGGCCACCTTCAATGGAGAAGTCCAGGGCTGCTTCTTCCATTTTAGGCAGGACCTCATCAAGAATCTCAAGAGCAAGAAGGAGCTCTTTGACAAGTACTTAAATGATGGTAAAGTGAAGTGCCGCTTTGCCATTGCCCAGCTTGCTTCCTTGGCTTTTGTGCAGCCTGAGTATACTAGCTTGGCTTTGAGACCATCCTGGAGGATGCTTACGCTAAGAAGTACTCCACCATCTTCAAGGGCTACCTTGAGTACTTTGAGAAACAGTGGGTTGGCAAGAAAGTGATTTCCAGGAGAGGAAAGAGTGGGGCTACTGCCCCTTGGAACTTACAGAGCACATGTCTGAATGGGGGGATAAAGACAGCCTCTAGCCTGGAAGCTTGGCGAAAACACCCAATGATAAAGTTTGGGGCCAACCACAAGTTCAATAAGTTTCTTTGCCAAGATGCAGGAGGAGCAGGCAAGGGACGTCTCAAAGTTGCAGGACCTTGGCAACCAGGTAGCCCTCAAAATGAAAAAGAGTAAAGGGCAATACTACCAAGAGGATGTCCATAAGATAGTCAAGAAAAGGTATAAGGTGGCAGAGATTAAGAAGTACCTTGAGGATGTGGCTACTGCCCTTGCTGATGGCTTCAATTAGCCCACTAAACATTGCTTTGCTTTGCCTTTATACTTTTACTTTTTTAATTTATTTATATAGTACTGATCTTTTTTGGATATAAATGGTAAGTTTATGGTGCAGTTTCAAGGTGGTTTTATAAGAAATATGCCATAATTTGTTAACTTATCTGTAAAGTATAAGACATTCACAGTTGTGCTTATATAAAGTATAATAAATAAAACTTAGAATTTTCTCATATTTTGTATTTGTTAAAAAAAGTTTAGATATCTTTATTTTAGGTTCATTGAAATTTTAATTTTTATGGGAATAAAAATGTTTTTATAATAAAGAGTGTTTTTACATAGTAAATTGAAAATTACTTGCTTATATCTCCTTATTATTATTAATTATGATAATTTTATTGCATATTTGAACTCTCTGGGGTCATTTTAGCATAATATATTAATTTTTATTATTTTTTATGTTGAAAATGTTCAGGGTAAAGTGTCACGTTAATTAAAAAAGTGTTGATATCCAGAAGACAACATTATTGAAAGCTAAATTATCACTTTTCTTTAGCGTTGAAATGGCCACTGTCAACATGGACGCTGTTGCCAAGAATTCTTACCCTCTACCTCAAATTGATGATGATCTACATTGAATGGTAGGCTCTAAGGTTTTCTCTGCTATGGATCTTGCTTCCGGATATTGGCAAGTAGATCTGTCTTGCAGATAGAGAGAAAGCTGCTCTAATCACCTCTGAGGGGCTTTTTGAGCCCATCCACATGCTTCAAGGATTGTGTAACGCTCCTTCTACTTTCCAGAAAGCTATGGATTCTATCTCTTGGAATTTTAAGCTGTCCTTTATGTAGGTGTACTTAGACAATATCACTGCTTTCAGTGTCACCTTCACTGAGCACTTAGATCACCTGAAGCCTGTGTTTCTCAAGATGCAAGAAGCTGGTCTCAAACTTAAGCTATTCAAATGCTCCTTCTCCAAGGACTGTTTGGAGTTTCTGGGACATGAGGGTACACAAACAGGGATTTGACCTATGACCAATAAGGTGGATGCTATCAATAATATGTTTCCTGCTAACAAACTTTGAGAGATACAAGTATTCCTAGGGATATTAGGGTATTATTGGCAATTAATCCATGATTTTGAGGAGTTTAGTGAGCCGTTAGTTAAGTTACTTAGAAGTGTACCTTTTGAGTGGACCAAGAGTCAACAACAATCCTTTGACACCTTGAAACAGAGCTTAAAAATGCCCCTATCCTGGATACTTCAACTATGACAAAGAGTTTATCCTGTACACAGATGCTAGTGGAGTTGCTGTGGGGGTCATCCTGGCCCAACTGGACAAAAAAGAGTAGATTACCCTGTTGTTTATTCTGCCCTTATTCTCAACAAGCACAAGAAGAACTATAGTATTACTTAAAAGGAGTTTTTAGCAGTGTTACATGCAGTTAAACAATCCTAACACTAAATATGGCACACACTTCACGGTGGTCACTGATCACTTGTCCCTTTGTTAGCTTCAACAGTTAAAAGAGCTTGAAGGAAAACTAGAACACTGGGCCTTATAATTACAAGACTATGAATTGACTGTGGTTCATTGTCCTAGAGTACAACACCAGAACACTGATTGGGAGAATTGATGAGCAGGTTAAGAGGAAATAAAGCCTAGCTCTCAACCAAAATAAGTTGCAGTTTCAGCAAAAACTAAAAGGTTGCCACTAACAATTCCTGGGAGGTCAAAGGGGGGAAGGAATCAACTGGAGACCAAAAGCAACAGAAAAAACCAAATGACCAGATTAGACTAAATTTTTTTTGAACTTTATTAGAGTAGAGAATAATGAAGCAAGGTCTTTTACAACTCTTGCATTCATTTAAGGGGGAGGGAATTGGGGTGGGAGATCAAATGTTAGCAAAATAATTGACCAATAATATGAGGGAATATGAATGAAAATTTTGAGGCGGTAAAATCTTGAAAATTTTGAGTGAACAGAATTGAAAAGGAAAACTGACTCAACTAAAAATTGAGAACCCTGATTTGGATGCAATTACCACTGCTCCTGGCTGCTCTTGCACATGATATTTAACCAGGGGTGTCTCTTGGGTGGGTTAGGTGGGGCATATTTGGAATAATTCCACAAGAATCAATTCAAAGGCTTTTCTTGGGTTTTTTAAGTAACTTTTGGATAATTGTTCAAACACATTTTGGTGAAGGTCCCCAAGAATTTGGCAGGAATTGAAGTGGAGGCCTAAGGGGGAGGCATAACTTTACGCTGATGGTCTGTCCAGGATGCCTATCCCAGCTCTATAGCCTGCTGAAGCTGATTGGTTATAAAAGCCATAGGCTACTCTACTGCATGGATATCTAAACCTGAAGATTTTCACCTGGCTTTACAGAAGTTATTGTCAACAATTTAGTTAGGGATAATCAACTATTCAAGAAAGATTGATATCTATATCTAACTTACATTGTCCAACCTTGCAAGTATCAGTTGTATTGCAGGCTCATATAGGCACCAGGCATGGTGAAATTGTGACAGGAATTGTTAGGTAGTAGGAAGAGGTCTCCAGGTGTCTGGAACCCACTTTAAGGGGAATAAATTCCCAATCTTGTGGGCTAAGGCCCCTAGATTTAGTCCTGCTATTACTGAACCAATTGGAACTGTAACCATTGCAAGGTGACTAAACTGTACTAGGAAGGAAAATCTCCCTATAAGGGAGCTAAACCTTCCTAGGAGATAGTATTCTACCAGGTATATCAACAGGTAGAAGGAAGAATTGGGTCTAATCAGAGAAACATAAGCTTCAGGAGGCATAGTAGTGGAGCAACAATAGTGGAAATTTCTTCCTCAATGTCCAGAGGGATACTTAAACCATCCATGGGCTAAGGACTCCTCTTGATGGGAATCTTAAGGTGAAGAGTTTTTCCAATCAGTAGTGGGGGTTGGTCCTTCCAGGGCAAGGATGAGAGACAGCAGTAAGGTTAGACACCAGAACAGGAAATAAATTCCTTTTATGGTTTCAAAGATGTATTAGAATAGGTGTGAGTGCAAGAAGATTGAATAAAAGGAATAAGTTTTATTGTTGCTTGGAAAAAAATTTAAAATTGCAATTCAGGCTGGTTAAATATTGCTCAAGTAAGATGAAGTAAAGTAAAAGATCATTGGGTATGAGTGGATATAAACCCAGGCTTCTTAAAGTTAGATAAGATAAAGAGGAAATTTAAGAGGATATCCTAAATTTTTTTGATGATAAGATGTCTAAACCAGAGAGAACAGGACCAGCAGAGGAAACAGAACCTTTTCTTGGAATGAAAGCATTTAAACAAGTGGAAATAAGAGCAGCTATGTTTGATATACAGTTTTGAGCCTTTGACATGATAGTCAGTTCTGAAGGCAAAAACCGCTGAGGATGTAGCCAATCAAAAGGTGAGTGGCAAGTGTGATTTCTGATCCCTTTAGCTAATTCAATTTTGAAAGCATAAATTTATTGACTTGGTTCAATATAAATAGTTAATTAATATTTAAACTCTTTAGTAAAATTTATGCTAATGTTATCAGTAAGTTCCAGTGTTTGAATCCTGTTCTGGCCCCTAGTTTCAGTGAACTGATGGAAATTCAGTTTTTTGTTGGCCTCAAGTTTTGATTCAAATAATCCATGAAAATTATTGTTGATTGAAACAAAATTATTGTAGTCAGGGGAGAATTCCCTGACACCAGGTGGTGTGGAATAACAACCCAAACCCATAAGGAATTGACAATTAACCACCACCAAAGCTTCAAACAGTGTTTAGTGAAATTTCCAAAAGAAACACTAGGGTGTAAAAGAATGATCAAAACCAACCAGAGAAGTCCCAGATAGATAGCCTATGACAAGATCAGAGAATCCTCAGGATAAAACTATGGACATTGGGAGGTGACTATAGCCTCATTTTGGATTTTGAGTTAAAAACTCCAAGATTGGTTGGCATTGGTGCAACATTAGGAGGCATAGACAACATAAATACTAAAGCACAACCCCATCTTCCAGTTACAGTTTGATTTAGTATCAATTTGTATGGAATATAGAGGAGCAGGCCCACTAAAGGATGCATTTTAAAAAGTAGTTAACCAGGAGATAATTTAAAGTTTATTTCATATAATTTAGGGAGGACTCAACGCTTGAGAGTTGAATAGTGAAAGATTTCCAATGTGTACCAGAGTTATCAACTAAGCAATACCACCTGGATCCACGGCTCCTATTTTGTCTCATTGCAAGAGTACCTTGTCCAGCACACAAAAAACCCTTGTGTGATTAATTTTTGATGACCATTCTGATAAACAATGTTGTATCAGTTTAACCCTTAGATTACATCTATTTATAAGTACCAATCTTCCTTGGTTAATTGTATTTTACTGACAAACTGGAGCAGCAGTAACCCATTTCTGATCAACGGTTTGATTTAAATCCGTCAGCTTGGTTAACTTAGCCAGCTGTTTCCCCCAATTTCTTGGCTTTCCAGTTAGGAAAGATAATGTCCAGAATTATGAAAACTATTGGAACTTACAGCTAGAAAGCAGTCTGGATCTCTTGTGGCAAGAAAGATGTTCAGGTGAAAGCCCAAAAACATCCTTAGGCTTGCCAAGTAAGCCCTGGAGATTGGGTACCATATATTGTGCGGTGGGACCTGAGAGGCTTCAGGGGGGATGGCTTTGACTGAGCACCAATTGGATTCCAGCCCCCCATCTTTGAACTTGTCAGATCCTTCTTATGTGGTGCAGAGGAATTTGATACCATGTGGAGCTAGTTGATTTCATTGGGTAGACTTGGAATCCTACTCTGCTTTTCTTGGAGCATTAACAGAGGTGTCCCAGTTGATTTGGTTGTGGTGCATCCAGCCTAGCCCTGCATTTGTATTGTGGCTGAAGCCACCCATGATGAGTCCAGAGAGTCAGACTTAGATGCTTCCCATTCTTACTTGGGAGAGTACCGTGTCATGGATGATTGCCATCCTTTTGGAATCAGCCTCACATACAGCCTTGAAACAATTGAGCCCATGTTCAAGCTGGTATGGAATGTAAACACTTGATTGGCCATGGTATGGTCTGCTCCTGTGCCTACAAGAAGCTTGTGGGTATTCTCATAAAGAAAAAGGGGTAAGCCAAGTGAGATATTTTGTTTGATGGATGGCTGGCTTTGTAAGACTTTAGATCTTTTTAACAACAGCTGAAGTTGTATCAAAGCCTATGCTCAATCACCACCAATAAATTAATATTTATCAAGGATACAAAAGATACAGCTCAGATTGAGAAAAAAGTTCTATTGATGAGCCTAAACAAGAGGTAATCAAATGGCTCGGGATAATAGAACTGTGAGGGGTTTATACCCAACTCTAAGAAAAGGAGATGATGAGAGGATTATGTTTAAGCGAGATTAACTGATAACTTTGAATCAAAAAATATGGCTGGAAGCAAGATTCTGAAAACTGGAATCTAAGGCTTTTGGCTGACACCACTCTGGGCTGAAACGGTTCAGTAACCATGGAAATATAGGTGGTCAAAGATGGTAAAGGAGAACCAAACAAACATAACAGAAGCCTTGGCACAGATATCAACAAAATAGAAGAAATCAGTTGAGACTTAAATTCTCAGTCCTGCAAGGCTTGGAGGACAGGGTCACCACTGCACATTTGGAATACGTCCAGAGTTTGACCTTGTGTACATTATAGTTGCATAGGTTCTTGGCAAGGAGAGATTGGGAGTGTAGGTCAAGCAGGGTTGTAGAGCCTCTCATGCCCACAACCCCCAGGCTTTCCCCAAACCTTCAATCTGTGCCAATTTTAGTCCCTCCTCACAAGGGTGCTTGTTATCATTGTCTTGTTGCCAGGGCCAGTGGCACTCTAAATGAGTGTGGGTGCTTCCAGGAGCAAGACAGGACAGGGAAGTGGACTTGCTGGTCTTTTGAAATCCCATAGTGGCTTGAATGTTTGCCTCTACAAAGGCTTTATACCAGTTGCCAATGGACATGCAGTGCCCCACAGGTACACATTTATAGTCATGGGGCTTCTACTCACTGATGGCAAGGTTAGGAGCATGCTGTTCTCATCAGTTATGGCTTCTGAAGTGGCAACAAGTGCCGGTTGCCAGGCAGGGAGGTATTCTGGGATGGGTTTCCGTGGAGTGAGGCCAACTTACAATGTTGACGCCCTCCACACCACCCACAAAGGATTCCAGTTGCAGGTCCAGCAGTTGTTGAGAGAGATCTGACTGGGGTGAGGTGACACTGATGTCACATTATCCTATTAGGAGTTGATTGTAGATACTGGCTAACATGAGTTGGACTTGATATATAATGTATCCTGCCAGGATATCCCCTCAGGGATAAGCAGGAAGGGTCCCTGGTGAGAGTTAGCCATACAGCCAGCACTGTCCTTTCTTGGGGGTATTTTATTGAAGGTAGGCCATAAATTGAGCCTACTATTGCTACCACTGTTGGAACTGAATAATTATAGTTCAGTATTTGGATTAGGGAAGACAGCAGTCCAGAAAGTGACAGAGATCTGGAATAAGATAATATCTTTATTGAGAAATAAAAGATCTTATGCTGTAAAGAGTGGCCACAGGGCCACAAGGGGGTGGCATGATGACACAATCCAAATAGGGGTTGAGCTTCAAATAACTTATTGGGGGAGTTTGGCTGGAATTGGCTTTGCTCCTTCCAAGGAAGTATTTTCCTGTATTTTGACATTCAAGGCAGGAGGTGAGATGTCGTTGGAAACACATGGGGTAGCTCATCGAGCACCCCATGTGTATTAAGATATATTTTCAGATGAGTTGTTGACCTCAGTTGCAACACTACACTATAAAACTGTTAACCTAATCCTGCAGTAAACCACAGATTGAAATCAGATTTTTTCATACATCCACGTAAAAGATATATTCGACTTCCTGTATGCTTAAGATGATGAATGTAGTTTGAAGCTTTCAAAGGGTTGCTATTTGCTTTTTGAGATTCAGGAACAAGGACGTACTTTATGTGTTTGAAGAGATTTTTTAATCAATTTTAACTTCACAACAACGTGTTTATCTATAAAATCAAGGATGTGATTAGTCGTTTTTCCAAATCAGGATGTTAACAAAGATTAAACCGCCTTTTTGGGAATTTTGGAAGCAACTACAAAGTTGACTAGCTTTCCAGAATCCAAGACAAACACCCGCTTAATAAGGTTTGTGTCATGAACCGGCAAATACTTTGTCGCAGTTGGTTCAGACAGGACTGCTGCCTTTACAAAGTCGTGGAACGCTTGAGGTTGAGATGCACTGGGCGGAAACTTTGACTTGTCCAAGGTGATGTTGAAACGACGCTTGCCATTAACTTGGACAACGCACAATACATTATCGTCTTTAAGAGCAAGGGGGTCAACTTTGGGCCATTGCTCGGATAGGACGGATGGTGGGGATGAAGGATGAATCAGTTCCCAGAATTCTTCAGATGAAGTTGGAGCCATGGGCGCAAGAAGCTTGATTAGCGTAGCAAGACCGTGATGGTAGACGGGGTAACGAGAAAGGTGGTGTTCGTCTGTAAGGCGATTGAGAAGCTTGATCAGATGGCTCACGGCACTGTTGAGTTTGAAGTCGCTTTCTAAGGCGCAAGTGACATCATTGATGGTTTGGTGAATGAAACGGTACAGGCTTCTCTGTCGATCACACATTTCAGGCAAGTTGATTTCGGAAAGGTTTGGTTTGTGTTGGGAAGCAGCTTTATGGATCTTTGCGAGGAATCTTTGCATGCCGACGACAGATTGGTCATCCCACTCCAGGGAATCCTCGGGGGGTGCCTTGAACAAAACATAGAGGCGAGTGGCATCGACTCCAAACTTATCTGTGGTGGCCTAAAGGTTAAGAAAGCCAATGAAGCTGTACCTTGGGGTCAACGCCATTGTATTTTGATTTGGACATCTTTTCAAAGGATATGGAGAGGGGCTCCCCGGTTTGCAAGTGAACAGGTTTCGCAGGGTCTAGTAGATCAGGGAGAAACAAAGGCTAGGTTACCTTTTAAATTGACGAGGTTCGGCCGGACGAATACTCCAGTAGTGCTGGATTTGAATGTTTTTCCTTGGACCATTCCCTGGGTAAGCAGCCGTTTAAAGGGTTCCGCTTTTTGGGCGGAAAAGGCAGCGTTGGGGAATTCTTCACTAAGAACTTTGGAAATGAAACGAGCATAGAGCAGATGGAGAATGGCATGCTCGACTCCTCCGACATACAGATCCACCGGCATCTTTGCCATCTTCTCTACGGCAACGGGACTACACTTTGTGAGATAGCCGAATGATATCTACCTCGTGAGGTTGGTGGGATCTAAAAAGCGTAAGAAGTACCAGGATGAATCCACAAAGGTGTCCATTGTGTCGGTGTCTCGTTTGGCTTTTCCTGAGCAACTACTGGTTATAGCGGATTGAAAGAACTTACTTGGGACATGTCGTTTGGACAAAATCTTCGACAGAAGCCAGTGGCGAGCCTTCATGCCCAGTGAGCTTGATGGTGTGGGCAGGTGGGAGGCGGACAGGAAGATGTGATTCTGGGACGGGCACAACTCCACATGTGTCGCAGTGGATGAAGGGCATGGGTGCTCCCCAGTAGCGCTGGCGAGAGATCAGCCAATCCCTCAGACGATACTGAGTCACGGGATGGCCAAACTTGCGTTCTGTGGCAAACTTGATGATCGCCTCTGCTGCAGCAGTGTTGCTTAATCCAACCCATTCGTGTTGAAGAGCAGCGCTCATGGGCCCCTTGCCAGTGTAAGGCAATTCTGTATTCCCACTGGGATCATCAACGATCCTAGGGAAGTCACGCAAATCCTTTCTTTCCATCGCAAACCCATAATCCCTTACATCATGGGCGGGCACCCCCATCACCGCCCCTGTTCCATAGTCAGCCAACACATAGTCGGCAACATATATGGGCATTCTAGCTCCCGTAACAGGATTAATGGCCACAAGCCCAGTATCAACCCCTATTCATTAGCTGCGAAGTATATGCATTGCTATACCCGAGTGCTTTTCGATTTGCTTTTTGGCAGCGAAGCTTTGTACTTTAGAAGCGAATTGAGGAGATACTCTCGTTAGGATGGGGTGGTCTTTGGACACTGCTAAATAGGTGGCACCCACCACAGTCTCAGGTCGCGATGTGAAGGCTTGTATTTGGCCATCGCCCTCGGCCAGGGAAAAGGCAAAGGTAAAGCCCTGGGATTTTCCGATCCAGTTGGCCTGCATAGTTTTGACACGCTCAGGCCATCCACTCAAGCCTTCAAGGTCATTGAGAAGGGGCTAGTCATTAATAGCAGCAAGAAAGATATCTACCTCGGCATACTCTGTAATTCGCATATACCACTGCGTCAGTGAACGACGCTCAACTAAGGCGCCTGACCTCCATGAACGCCCTTGAGCATCCACTTGCTCATTCGCCAGCACCGTCTTATCGACAGGATCCCAATTGACTTCACCTTGCTTGCGATATAGAAGACCTCTCTTGAACAGCAGCACCATCAAGTGCTGAGTCCATCGGTAGTACTCGGGTTGGGAAGTGTTGATTTCTCTATCCCAATCAATAGACGCATGCAATTGTTGGAATTGCTCCTTCATTGCTGCCACGTTGGAGGTAGTCCAGGTCTCGGGCGATATGTTTCGCTCCATGGCCGCATTCTCTGCTGGAAGTCCAAAGGCATCCCATCCCATAGGGTGAATCACCTAACTATTAAATCATCACCTTTATATACTACCTCATGACCAAGCATTCTACGAAACCTTGCAAGGGTATCAGAGATGGTGTAAACACGCACATGGCCCATGTGCATGTTCCCTGACGGGTAGGGAAACATAGCTAAAACATAGTATTTGCCAAGAGTTCCAGAGCTCGAAGGTGCCTTGGACCTCCAACGTTCCAACCATTTGTTTTCAATCGCTTTAAAATTAATCGGGACAGGTTGCGGGGCTGATATCAGTTCATGTCGAACAGGCACTTACTGGGATGAGAATAGCGATTAGAAATCCTAAGGGAACTAGCAAAATTGCCCTTGGCAACAAGGCCGGTTCGAAAGGCTGGAGATAGCTTAAGCCCTAACATCAAACTTGGGTGAGATCTGCCGAATATTAATTAATATGATTTAAAATCTGTTCGGTCATTAAAGTAGCAAAGGAATTATTTGGCCGGCCTTGATAGCAAAAGAAACATGCTCGCACAACTAAGAGTAACAAGGTATCTATTTGCTCATCTGACAGTTTATTTTAAGAATAAGCCATTTCACCATAATAAAAACTGTCGAGCAAGAAAAAAATACGCAAAAGTTCATAAATTTTATTTTTCGTCGATAACTATGAAAATAGCATTTTATTGTTGTCAAAAACGGATGAAACTATTTACAGTGGTGAGAAAGATTTACTTATAATCTCAATCTAGGAAGCGACCAGGTGAAATTGAAAAGCAGGTGGTAGAGTATTTTTCAAAAGAAGTATTTTATTTCAATGAAAACCCGACTTCAAAGGTTTAATAAGCAGTATGAGGATCGTTGAGACTGCTTCTATTGTGGCATATTACAATTGCGTTACGTATCTGTTTTGAGCAAAGTACCTTAATAAATGGGGGTTGTTTAACAGGAGCCTGCTTTTTGAGACTTGCAATGGGTACAATAAATTTCTCAATTTACTTAAAACCTGAATTGGAAAGCCAAGATAAAATAGCGCTGAGTGGTTTGGTGCATTAGTAATTTGACTCATAGCGAGTCGAATTACCAAACACCAATCAGCTCGCACCCGTTCACTCATCCAATTTTGGGTGGGTGACAGGGGTCCTAAAAAGCAATTTTTAGTAGGAAATCGGCTTTAACAAAACCGAATTTAAATTTACACTTTAGTCAAAGGCTTGGGTTTATACCCAAAACTTTTTTTTAATCATTTTTTTAAAATTTATTAATTAAAGCCCTTATTAAAAGGTTACATCAGATGTAATTTTTAAATTTCGAATTTAATGAAGGTACTTTCAGAGATATATTTAATAATCAAATTTTTAGATATTAATATATATAACTCTAACAGTTTTAATAAAAATTATTTTTGAATTATTTATAACTTAACTTGCAGTTTTAGTTAAACGGCTAATAAAAAACTCACCCTTATTAAATAAATATAATAAATTGTTTGGTTTAAATAAATATTCACAAGTCTAGTATTATATACTAAGTGTATTGCTGACATTTAGTATACTTTAAGTGTTAACTTTATATATTTATAGTATAAAATTATAAATATTAATAATCACATAATATTACAATATTATTTGTATGAAGCTTCAAATGACAGTGTAAAATATATCTGAAGACTTTAAAATAGGATTCAAGATTTTTATATAAATTATGTTTAACAGTTGAGTAGCTTTTTACTATAGAGCAAAAACAGGGTAATGGCATACTTGTAAATGTAATATTTTACAAGTTTTATTTTTTTCTGATTCTCAAATAAATATAGGTAGCACCTTTTTAAATAAATATAGCTTTTCTATTATCTGGTGACTGTATTTTATAATCTGTATAATTTTGATATTAACTTTATATTATAATGATTCTATTTTTCTATTGAAGCACTATTTAATTTAAATAAAATTTATCGCAAACTGGTGCTTTGTACAATCTTTAGTGAAGCATATAAGCCAATATAAGATGAAAATTTATATCTTTATTAAAATTAAGAGAAATCTTTATTACAGTTGGAAGAGTACTCGCTCAAATTCTGACAAAAAAATTGCTAAAACAAAAATATTACATTATGTCATTATTTATGATATTTTATAGTATACATTTATTAAAATTGTATCAAAAATGATTTTTATTAAAACTGTTAGAGTTATATATCTTAATATCTAAAATTTGATTATTAAATATATCTCTGAAATTACCTTCATTGAATTTGAAATTTAAAATTACATATATGATGTAACCTTTTAATAAGGGCTTTAATTAATAAGTTTTAAAAAATGATTAAAAAAAAGGTTTGGGTATAAACCCAAGCCTTTGAATAAAGTCTAAATTTAAATTCAGTTTTGTTAAAGCCAATTTCCTACTGTAAATTCAGAACCTGAACGTAAAAATGCGGGATTGTCAAATCCTTGGTCTAAATTTTGAATCACTTTTGCGGGATGGCCTTTTTTTAATTAAATTGATTTTTTTGAGTATTTATTTGAATATTTGAAAATGCAGGAACTCATAGACACTTTGCAAAGTTCAAGTCAAACTACATATTTTCAATGGACAAAATGAATTAACTGGAATCAGATTTGAAGCGTTCAAATTCATCAACCATTTTCATTAAGTTTACTATGTTTTTTGAAATTGCAGGATTGTCAAATCCAAGAACCAAATTTCAAATCACTTTTGAATGCCACTAGTAAACTCAGATATTAATTGCGGGAACTGGAATCCAAATTTAATGTACACTAAGCATACTAGGAAACACCAACCCAAATAAAGAAGCTCCACCATAACTAAAATCAAATGAAAAATTCAATCTCAATAACCATAATTAGACATAAAAAGTGATTAAACTTTAAAATCATCCAAAACTGGAAAGGATACAATATTATTCACTTCAAATCACAGATATAGAAACTCTGCTACTATTCTAGGCTAAATCAAGAGAAAACAACTACCCACAAATAAACCGATAAATCCAAATAAATACATATTTAATCTAAAATATATTTTTTGTTTTATTTTTATGGACCACCAATCACATTCCCAACCCGCTCCTGCACCAGTCCGTGGGGAAGCCTGTCCACGAGGGTGTCCCAGAGGGTCCAAGAACAGACCCAGAACACAACTCAAGGGGAGTCATGCCGATACACAGGCATCCCAAGGTGTCATTGCCAGCCAACCACCTCCTGCATCCCAAGCCAGAACTACCATCTTGAATCCCAGGCAGAAGCCACTTTCAAGGCCTGCTACCAAAGTCTTCTACACCAGGGTCACCTGGAACACTGAGGTTACTTATACCTCCACTGTTTACCCAGTTGTTACCCGGCCTCACACTCCTGATCCAAGAGTTGCTACTTCCTGCCCCCACATCTTTGACACCACCTACAAGCCATTGGCCACCACTGAGGAACCATCTGCACCTATTGTGTATTCAACCATTGACGGCGTCACTGTGAGAAAGTGTGATCCCACCTTCTACACAAAGGTCCCTGTCCCCTGTGTTGAGCCTGGTAGCCAGGATGCTGTGGTACCTGCCAAGGGCTGGCGTCGGTTGACGGATAGTGAGCGTGAAGCTCTCCTCAACTGCTTGAATGGGGGAATGGCAGTTTGGTATATTGTGTCCCAATTTGGTATCACGGCCAGATACATTGCCAACATCAACACCAAGTATGGCAACACCGGGTAAATTGCCAAATCCACCAAGGCTAAGCGGCAGCCCAAACTCCTTCAGCCCGTTCATATTGATGCAATCAAGAAGTGGGTAGCCAAGGATTGCCACCTGGACACACTTGCTGTCCAATCAATGCTCTTCACAGAGTTTGGGCTTTCTGTTTCTAAAACCCTTGTTTATAAAGCAATGGTTGATTTGGGCTTCTTGTGGAAGGTGCTCAGAGTCTCTCCGTACAATAGGAACAGTGAAAAGACCATCAAGGATTGATGCATTTATGCCGAGACATATCTGGCACTAAAGGAGACTGGGAATGACCAGTTCTTCTATATCAACAAATTGTTGTTTTCCTCCTCACTCAGGTCTAGGCATGGGTGGGTTGAGAAGGGGTCCAAAGACGGCATAGCCCATTGTGCAGCTGTCTGTCCCAAGACCTATTCCATGGTTGCGCTTCTTGGTCCTCATGGGTTGGACCAGTATCAGATGATTAAAGGCTCCCATAACAGCGGGACCTTTCTCAATTTTCTCTGAGCCATCAAGGAGTACCTTCGGATAAATTACAGCGGCACAACCAACATTGCTGTGCTTGATAATGTCGGTGTCCACAAAGTGGATCTGGTTGTGTCCAAGTTCCCCCCATTGACAAAAACAACCACACCTCCAGCCACCGGCTTACCAATTGTCCAA
This sequence comes from Entomophthora muscae, assembly GCA_014839935.2. Taxonomy (NCBI): domain Eukaryota; kingdom Fungi; phylum Entomophthoromycota; class Entomophthoromycetes; order Entomophthorales; family Entomophthoraceae; genus Entomophthora; species Entomophthora muscae. Next base: position 15,476 of record QTSX02004384.1, read on the forward strand.
TGAGGCTTCTCTTCCTCCTGCCAATTCCCCATTCCTGAATCCAATTGAGGAGGTGTTTGGTTGGATCAAGAATAAGGTGAAACAAGGCCTCCCTCAGGACACTGAGGATCTATTTAATATTCTCGAGATCAGCCAATTTGCAATGTCACCTGATGTGGTGGCGGCGTTCTATGAGCACTCAGAATCCTTCCTCCCAAAAGCCCTGGCCTCCGAGCCAATCAGATAAATGAGCGCTCCAGGTTTTATTTTGTTTGTTATTATTAGGACTCAATAATTATTATTTATATATAATAATGTGACATTTGATTGTATTATAGACATATAAGAATATGTAGAAAAGGTAAGTAAAATTAATTATACTAGATAAGATGGAAACATTTTTATTATAATGCACTGAATATTATTATTGGCTTTTGCGCTAACAAATGAATAAATTAAAAAAGATAGAAATAAATTACTTTATTTAAATAATTGTGAATCCTTGATGGTACCTTTGCTTTTTTAAGCCACAAATAGGACCTTGTATGTCATCATCTGATCCTTGTTATTTCAGTGCCATTATAACCACACAACACGGCAACCAATGATTTTCATATATTGCTTACTAATTAGTACTTAGGACATGGGTCAAGTATATCAAATATGTTTATCAAATCACATTACAAGGGAAAGGTAATTTGAGTTCTAAACAATCATTTTTTTAGAACAATAGTGGAGTGGGCCGCATGATGCAGATAAATTCAATTCTCAATGTTTATCTATGTGGTAAATAAAACCCGTACTCGACGAGCTAGTAAATAAAAACATTTTTAACTCAATTTTAATATTTGACATGGTCACAACTTTCACTAATGTCTTGTAACATATTTAGATATATTAATATTATAATTTACATACTAAAATTTAAAATAAAAATTAAAATATTAAAATTAAAGTTATAATTATAAATTGTAAAAGTTATATATTAAAGTTTAAATAATTGAAATATAACAATTTTATTAAATCATGATTTATTCAATATCAAAATATTTGATATTAAAAATTTTAATATTGTAATATGGATTATTAAAATTTTAATATTAACTTTTAGATACTAAATTTTTTAATATTTAAATATGTAATATTAAAATTTTTATAGTAAAATTTTAATAGTACATATTACAATATTAAAAAAATTTAGTATTAAAATATAAAAAGTAAAAAAATTAATTTGCAAGGGGAAAATATTTTTTGGGGGATGCTAACTGCAAAGGGAATGTGATTATTCCGGGGAATTATACTCCGAAATTAAAATTTCAGCTAATGCATCTAATTGGATCCACATACTCTTCTGTACATGGTGGACAACCCTGGATGAGATTGCTAGAGGGGTGGTGCCCTGTACCCCGGTGGTTGCTGATCGTTTGATAAAAGGCAGGCAGGTGAGCAAATTGACTAGTAGGTCTTTTTGGGGGGCACATAGTACCTGTATAGCGTTGCCAATGCAAATGAGTCATAGAGGACATGCTTGACTGTCCTGTATCCCCGTGGTGTCTTCTGGTGGTCAAGGGCTACACGGCATATATCAATTTGTATAGGTACATCTTCTAACTTTTTGATGTTGATTTTTAATATGCAGTGGAGGAGGATTCCCAGGTATACCATGGTGTGGATTCTTTGCAAGGTATACTTTTCCAAGAACATGCATAATTTTTTGAATGTTTGAACTAACCTATTAATATAGGATGTTTGGTTGAACTTGAAGAGGGTTCCAGGGGGCGCCCAACTTGAATCAGCCCCCCAGGCCTCAGCAAATGAAATAAATAAAGGTTTAAAATTATTCACGAGGACTGCATCCCCGACTTTATTTGATAGTGGCTTAAAAACTTCATTAAAAATTGCAGATTTCAAATATTCATTTCCTATTTGAAAGCCGTTTTTATTAAATTCTTTTCATATTTGTTGATGTTTGTGAAGGGGAATTGTTGAATGCTTTTGTATATGTATTCATCAAAGTTCAGTTTGATATCCCCGCAAATTTCATTCATTTCTTTGATTTTGATATTTGATCCTAGTTCATATGCTTCCCTTATCCATAGCAAGCACCCCGCGGGTGGTGAATATTCCCTATCTTGAGCTTCAATATTAAAAAAATTATTCATATTTTGTTGAATTATTTTATTTATTTGGTTTTTATTTATTTGTTTTACAGGGGCCACCAGTGACTGGTGACCCCCATAAAACCAACTTGGCGTATAAGCCGCCACTTCTGTGACCTCATCCCCATTCCTGGTGATGATTAAAATAAATATAAGTGAAACATAAAAAGACTTACTAATTGTTTCCCCTGTGGCCCCCTCAGCCACAGGCACCACTTTGGCAAACTTCATGAGCGTTGGATGCTCTTCATTAATTTTTCTAGGCTTAATTTTTCTTATATTTCTTGCAACTTGTGCTTCTTCTTGGTTTTCATTTGATAAAGCTTCTGTATTTCTTGAAGCGCTTCTGCTTCTTGCTTGTGTTTCATTTTCATCTGTTTCCATTTGGTCGATTTCCTCTTCATTGGTGCTGATTTCCTTTTGAATTTCTGTTCCTTCAATTGGTTTGATCTTATTGTTTTCTTTTGCCCCCTGCCAGAACTCCCACAAATTGTAGGCCGTGTTGTTGAACTTTAGACTTGATAAAATTGTTCCCTGTAGACTAAGTAATTTTTCTTTATTTTTTTCATCTATAATATTTCCCAATTTATCCAGAGCATCTTCTTTTGACTGGATTAGTGGCTGGCCCTTGTTACCCAGCTTTCCTGTCACTATTTCCCTGATATTTCTTTCTATTTCAACAACCTTTTGAAGGTGTGATTTTAATTTGTTGATCAAGTTATAGATTGCTGACATTTTGTTTGAATTCTATCAAAAAACTGGTTTTTATAGTACTATCTTCAACGCATACATATTTTTCATCATCATTAATAAATTAAAGACAATAAACGTAAATATTGGATTAGAATATTGCAATTAGACATCAACTCTTGATATTTTGATATTATGTGCATAACTCAATGTATTTTGTTTAATAGAATCCATTGTAAACTAGGTCTTTTTCATTACAATTTAAAATAAATTGACTGTGTTTATATTAGAGAGCCATTAACGCTTAGTACAAATATTGAAAATTAGTGCATTTTACAGCCTGTATATTTAACTATTGGTAATAATTCTGTAAACTTTTTAGTCAGCTTTTGCGAGGTAATAATAATGTAATTTGTTAATAGAATACTGCTTATTGTCAACTATTGGCTGATTTACTTTGCTGTGGCAATTGTGCATTTTCTGATATTTACACACTAGTATCCAATTGGTTGGCTTCACATCCAATTGCACAGGCAATAGGAAAACAAGCTGCACCCTGACCACATCCAGTCTTGGGGTGGCGGCTTGTTTTCCTATTGCCTGTGCAATTGGATGTGAAGCCAACCAATTGGATACTAGTACATAAATATCAGAAAATGCACAATTGCCACAGAAAAGAAAATCAGCAAATTAATGGTAATAAACAGTAATTTATTGATCCATTACATTATTATTACTCACAGAATCTGACTGAAAAGTTTACAGAATTATTACCAATAGGTAAATATACAGGCTGTAAAATGCACTATGTATCAATATTTGTACTAAGCGTTGATGGCTCTCTAATATAAACAGTCAATTTATCTTAAATTATAATAGAAAAACCCCATTTACAATGGATTTTATTAAACAAAATTGCATTGAGTTATGCACATAATATCAAAACATCAAGAGTTGATGTCTAATTGCAATATTCTAATGCAATATTTACATTTATGGTCTTTAATTTATTAATGATGATGAAAAATATATATGCTCATAATTTTAAGCTATTTGTAAAATGTACATCATTGTATTAATTATGGGAAATGTTGATAATGGAAAAAGAAAATATTATTAATTATGAATTGAAAGAGAGATATCAATTTTAATAAGTTGTCACAAAGAAAATATTTATTTACTAATCAAAGGACGGGAAGGGGAGGGAATGGGAAGAATGAACATTGTCTTCATCTGCGCCTGTGAAAGAGGTGGCATCAGAGATAGTGGGGAGGGAATGGGTGGGGGTTTGGGAGTCAGGGTTGGAAGGCAGGTGATTTGATGGGGGGGGGTTGGGGAGGCAGGGTTTGTTGACTGGGAAGGGGCAGCAAGAGCTGATTGCTTCAATTGCTCAAATTCTTCTTCTGTCACATATACTGGCTTGAAAAAACAGATAGACTGGCGTCAGGGGAGACAAGGGTCCTTTCTGGACTTATCACTATCACTTGCATAGAAGATGATGAGATCAAATAAGTCCTGGACGGACGCAGAAGGGAAAAGCTCATACCCCTTATCAATTTGGGTGCATAGTTTGTTGTAGGTGGCAGGCTTTAGGCACCTGAGGGCAGAACCAAAATTGTAGAGACATACATCTTCAAGATGCATGTTGGCGTAGTTGATGGGGTAGGCCAACAGGTATGCCCCACAGCCCTGATTTCTTGGGTAGCCCATTCACGCTGCTCCATCTCCGCACTCAGTACAACCATGTGCACGGTGTTTTGTGTGGCCTACTCCTCCAGCATGGCCTTGAGCTCCGTCTGGTAGGTATACCCATCTGCAGTGTTTGATATTGCTGAGTAATAATTGATGTCCAATGGGGAAACTGCCAATAAAACCCCAACATACTGATACAATATTGGGCTGTTCTTGTACATGTCAGACTGGATACGCTTCTCTCCAAAGTCTTGGATACTTGCAGATATCTTAGCATAAAGCAGGAAGATTACGTCATTACAGGCCCTCATTGCCCTTCCTTTGATAAAATTAATAATAGTTGAATTGTAGGGGTCAGTGTCCATCAAAATAAGGCCACTGAGAACTTGATTGGACAAGATTCTAGCAGCAACCACAACTCTGTGCATCCACAAATTCACCATTCTTTTGTTGGTGAAGATGCTGTGGAGTCCCAACTGGAGATGTACCTGGACCAGGGGAATCCACAGGTCACATTCCATAATGGCCATCATAAGGGGATGGGCTGTATCACCTTTGGTTGAAGTACAGGCACCAGTCAGGGTCTTCTTGGTAGGGGGGCCACAGTTGGCGTGGGCTTGCAGGGTTGAAGCCACAGTAGACTTTTCAAACCCCATTGCGGCTGCAATTTCCCCAAGGGACATAAGCTTCCCTTGCTTTTCAACCATTTTGAGAACAATCTCCGGAGTGATTAGTTTTCTTCTGCGTCTTGCAGGCTGATTGGCTGGGGGAGGGATGTGTTTATCACAGGAACTGGTCAATGCCATCTGATTGGCTGTTTCAGGGTCTTGGGCTCTCTGGGTGACCCCATGGCTAAAATGGCTGGTTTCAGATGCCATTGCTGATAAGGGATTTGGGTTAGCAGCTGTCTGTGTGTGATGGACAAACAGGGCCATGCTGAAAGTTGCAGGAGAAAGAACAGACTCCTGGGTAGTGCTTGCAGAGGGGCCTGCAGGTTGGGAGTGGCCATAGAGGGAGGCTTCACTATTAGAGGACCCAGCATATCCCTGCATATTTTTTTCAAGGCCAGGGAACAGCTCGTTGACTTGGTTGTTATTGAAAGAAGACATAATAAATTTTTATTAAAATTTTACACTCAAGAAGAGGAATGTATATTTTAGTCAATTTTATTGTTATATATGTTAATTTTGTGAATATTATGATCTAAATTTTAGCTGTCCTACATTGTAATGGGGTGATTTTTGAGAATGCCTATGATTCCTAAAAGAATCAGCACAAATCCACTCTAGATCCTTTAGCATCCTTTTTGAGACACCCATAAATTATATTTATTTCAAATTCACTGCAATTATGATTTGAAACTTGGTTCTTGGATCTGAAAATCCCGCAATTTCAGATTCATTAAGTTTTACATGATGTCTATGATTTGTTTGAAATACAGGAAATCTCAAATTGTACATTAGAATCCCGCATTTCTGATTCATGTATCCCACATTTGTTTGCTGGGTTTTGTCTTTTGTTAGTTGAGTTATCTGCTCAAGAGATTCAAAATTTGTCAATTTAAATAAATCAAAAAAAGTCAAATTAAATGGATGATTTTATTAAATATTTTAATTCTCACTCAGCTGAGTTGCCTGCAAAAGTGATTTGAAATTTGGACCAAGGATTTGACAATCCCGCATTTTTACGTTCAGGTTCTGAATTTACAGTACTAAAAATTGCTTTTTAGGACCTCTGTCACCCACCCAAAATTGGGTGGGTGAACAGGTGCAAGCTGATTGGCTGGCTTGGTGTTTGATAATTTGACTTGTTATGAGTCAAATCATTAGTGCACCAAACCACTCAGCACTGATAAAATACACTGGGACATTATACCTAAGTTTATCCCAAGGCCTCACAATTTTATCCTCAAGACCTTATGAAAAATTACCTTGTGGCAAAGTTATTTCATACAAATAAAAACACTGACCAGAGAACCTGGACATAGATCCCAGTGCCTCACAGATGTGAAACATGCACTCTACCATTTGAGCTAGATACCCAATTTTTGTGGTGGAAGCTTTACAAAATTTTAATCCACCACATATATTAGATGGATTGAGCCACCTTCTCTCTCTCATTACAATCCCTTTTGAGAGAACTTTGGTTTGAAAAAGCAAATACAACATCAGATTTAAAGTAGATTTTGATTAAGTTAAAAGATGCTATCTTCTAAACCAGTTCAGCCTGAAGACCCAAGGCAAGTCCACCTCATAGAGAGGGACCTGTGCACTTCCCATGATACAGGACAAGCAGACTCTTTTAATAACACTGGGGAGGCCACTCCTACAGAACCAGGTATCTCTAATCCTCCATCTGAAAAGTAAGTGGAAGCCAGTACCCCACTCAGCACTTCTTTCAAGAAAAATCAATTAGATGAGAGTGGCCTTGAACCTGAGCCAATGGAAGCTGAAATTTTTTCAGAAATTGCCTCAGTTTCTGAACATAGTCATAGGGTAGATGGCCCCTCTCATGGGGCCAGAAAAATATATCAAATATGGTAAGACAATCTGCAAGCCCACCTAGAGCAGGTCCAAGTCAACACTGTAAGCAGGATACTGTCAATCCCCACAGCACATTTCCACAAGTGAACCTTGAACTTCACAATGTGAGCAAGGATGAAGTCAATACTTGGGCAAGCCTGGTCTTCTCTTTAAGTGTCAGGAAACGTCCTGACACATGGTGTGTTATAAAAAACGCCTTGGAAAAACTCTCTTGCTCTCTGCAATCACAATGCCGGCTTGATGTCTCTCCTAGCTGCTCTAGGTGATGAGTTATGGCTTCTTAAAGTTTGGCTGCCAGCTGATCTACCTAACCAGTGTGAAATAGTGGGAATATGCGGCCAAGGCACAGGAATTGGGGCAGATCTTGATTCAAGCAAAACTCAGCAACCACTGGACAGATTTGAACGTCCAAACACACAGCTTGAAGCCAAACACCAGGAAAATAATTCTAAGATATTTTTAATGGTATACAGGTGCAAAACAAAATATTCAGGATTTACTAAAGAAAATGATAAAAAATATCCAGAAGATGTGTCAAGGCCCAGATTGCCCTGGACAGTCAGCTGGCCTCCTTAAAGTTGATTAAACATGCAGTGTGGAAACCCACACAAAGCACCTTCCAGGGCAAAAAAAACCCCTTTTAACTAGTGGATGGCACGGGATTTGAGCAGCATACAAGCCTCAAATCCCTGGCTTTGAGCCTGTTATCAAATTTGGGCCACTCACCTATCAGAAAATGGCACATTGGGAGCGCAACCGTTTGATTGTGCAATCAGAAAATTGATTCATTGCGGGAACTATAAATAACTGTGGCGTCTTGGTATGCTGCAAATTTCAAAAGGTTCATGTTATAGCAACCAATGAGATCTTGCCCTCTTGCCAAAGCACGAAAATTCCAGTTAAAATTATAAATCCAACTCAAAATGATGCCATCAGTTCCCTGGTGGCACAAAAGGCCACATAATCTCCAGTAAGTATAAGTAGTGAGGGAGAGAAGTCCTCCTCACTGTTGACATCTTGATAAAGCAAGTTTATGCCTAGAAATTATTATCTTATTGCAGGAATTGTCTATTTTTGCTCAAATTTAATTATTATCTTTGCATCCATTTGTGAATCCACTACTCAATACAAACTTGCATATCCATATCCTCCCAGCTATACTCCTGCTGCCCTTGCCAAACCACCCTGCGCCCTTGACTTGGAGTATTTTCATCCCCATCATCTGGATCTGCCACCAGCTATGAAGGAGATTCCTACTGCTCCTCCTCTCCCTGAAGCGCCTCCCACCCAGGACTTTAGCAAGATGGGGTTTGTCTATATCACAGTATTGGGGCTGGATGACCAAGTTGTGCCCCATACTGGGTGTTGGCGCCCCCTAGCCACTGCTCTAAACTACCTGGTTTGTATAGCTCCTATTGTGTACATGGCCTTCCAGGCCTGGCCTGCCTCTCCTGTGGGAGTCCAGCTGGACTCTGGTATGGGCTGTGACAAGATGGCCCAGAACCCCATCATGATGTCATCAGCAGAGCCTTTTAAACTGTCCAGAAGATTCAGGAAGAATCTAATAGGGCCAACTCAATGGTATATAAAGATGCTGCCTTTAATGATCCCCATGTGATCATTTTAAGTTTAGCTCAATAAAATAAAGTTGGATCTAGTTGATCTTGAAAAGTTTATATCAAATCTGTGTAAGTTGTTCCCTATGCAGACCCATCAAGACTCACTGGGCCCTGAAAGTAAGTCAGATCATCTGCTGACATGGACTGGGGTTCAATGCTCTGACTGCTGTGGCATGAAAGAGGGCTGGTCTCTCTCCTGGCTTAGCCATGAAATGGATTGGAAGAGGGATGACACTTGAGTGAATCCAGATCTTCTGTCAAGGTGGAGTAAGGAAACTCCAACTTGCAGAGAAGTAAAGGGAAACCAAGATGCCATTTAAAGAAATCAAGCACACTTTGGGAAACCACATCCTGCTAGCAGAGATAAAGAGCTGGAGAACATGTGACTTCAACATCTTTGAGGCAATAGAGTTCTTCCAAGTGTAAATCCCCTCCACACCGGCAAAATATCTTAGAAGCATCCTCATGGCGGATGAAAAGCTCCCAGAGTACTTCAGCATCTTTCAAAGCATTAAATGGATCATTGGGTAGCTTGCTTAGAAGTCACTTCCACTGATACCAAGGGGTACACTATTAAGGATTCTGACAAGTGAAAGAATCTGGGCATCAATACTCACATCCATAGCAATCTTTGCAAACACACCATCACCTTAGACCAATGGGGCAAATGAAAGAAAAAGTCTTCCATAATCAAAGCAGCAGACTGGATCAAGACAAGGTTTACCCCAAATTTAGTGATTTTGTGGATGGATAATAGCATCTTGCCCAGGACGCCAAAATCATCAAATATGTTATATATCCTGTCAAAGCTGATAAATAGCTTAACACTGGAATTGTGGCTGGAATGGCCACTAGTTGGAAAGCAGCAATTTCTGACCCCCACTTCTGGAAATTTTTTTAAGGAAAAGATATCCCCAAAAACAGAAGCTCAATGGACTGAATGGAAGCTAATGTGACCAAAGCAGCATACTTTAAGGGATGCAAATGAAATATGTTCACAGTGGCCAACTGAATCCACACAAATAAGCTATAATACAAGCTGATTCATGTATACATGCACTTCTCCAAGAGCCTCAAGGTAATCATGAAATGGTCTAAACCTGACTCCAGTGCTCCAGAGGCAAAGCTCTGAATGCAACTTGAGGTCAACATTGACCTAGAAAAAAACTTTAAGAGCAGACACATCAGCCCTTAACTGGTCATGAGCTTCACCAACAGAGAATATACCATGGAAGAAGCAGTAGACAACATTGTCTGCAGAATCTTCTTTTTGTATGCTAAGCCTCCCAAGCAAAGAAAGACCCAAGAGGACATGTCCTACAGCAAGAGAGTGAAAAGGGACTAGACCAAACCCTGAATCCAGATGGATTCATCTCATTCACAGACAGAGTTTGAGAAATGTTGATGCAGGGCAACTCATTCTGGTCCATGCCTAGATCAACATTTCCTAATGTAATGTGGATCCACTTTAATGACCTGTATAAGGCAGAATTGAAGGATGCTTCTTCATGATATTAATGTCGTGTTTGGCTCTTGGGGACAACATCCAAGAGGACACAGTGGGAAAACTTTATCAAGAAAGGTTTGAGGTTCAAAGCTAGCCTTGGGTCAGCTTTCAGGGAAAAATCAAGGGCACATACCTTAATTTCCTGGAATACACAAATAAGAGTTCCTTTTGGCAAAAAGGAAGGAAAAAGCTTGAAGATTATAAAAGCAAACACAAATGTGGATAAACTTGTCTTTATTAGGATAAATGATTTTAATTAAATAGTAGATTGGGCACACTGATCATTCACTAGGTAGATGGTGTGGCTGATGAGGTCATTCCAAACTGAACCTGTATCAGCATCTGTTAAGTGCAGGTAGGGTGATCCAGAATGGGTGAACATTGATGTCAACCCATTTAAGGAAGGTGAACAAACTTTGTTATCAAAAGCAAATCCAATCAAGTCTTCACAGGTATCAATATTTGAAGGCCATATCAAAATAGCACAAATGTTGCAATTTCTGACAATTCATTACCCTTGATAAGCACTTCCCTGACAGGGAATTTGCCCTCAAGTGTTCCACTGAACATGGATATTTTTACGTGAGCTTTACAAGTGATAGTGAAAGGGAAGCACTCTTAGCAACAGCTTCTCTCACAAAGGTATCCCTCTCAGATTGAAAAGCACCCATCACATCAACCAGTTGGCTAAGTGGGTTACATTCACTGACGCCCTCACCACAAAACCAAGAGAATAGACTCATACAGCCATTATCACGGACTTATCATACTATGAAATGGTAATTGACATCCAGAAGAAGATGACCAATATGGCTAAATGCCTCTACCTCACAGTGATCCACACCCTGGTTGAGATAGCACCCTCAATAGTGCACAAGAACATTAAGATTACCAAGTTCATATGCCTCCCAGAGGCAGGTACCCAGGTGATATATGTTGAACCTGAGAACAAGAGGCAGATCTTCAGGTTCTGTTACTGCCCTGGTCACAGATTTGGAAAATATCTGAATAAGAAGGGTGTACACTCCCAGAGTGTGGACTACAACTCAGAAGATGAGGTGTTCAGAGTAAACTGCAAGGAATTTCTTTGCCCAAGAGCAATGTGGTGGTTTCTGGCATCAGCTAAGGACCCCTTCATCATTAAAGCTCTCCAAGAACAAATAAAGGACAGTCAAAGAAAGAACTGGGTTAGAGAATCTGCCTAGACCAAGAGAGGAACAGTAGACAGCTTCCAGGATCCTGAAACCCCCAGGATAAACTAATGAAAGAGAAGATAACTCCAAAGGTACAGGAGCATCTCATCCAACAGGAATAGATCAAGGCAACATGAAAAATAGAAGGCAAGAAGGCCCCTAAACCCAAAGGGAAACTAGCCCACTCAAAGCAGGTAGAACAAGACCCTCACAAGATAACAATAAAACCCACCCAAAGAACACCAAACTCTTCCATCCTGCACCCTTTGAGCCTACACTCAAGGTTCCAAAGCGTGGACACCTGCCAAAGAGCAAGGGCAAGGGAAACCCAATCCCTGTACCATCTCACTTTTTACCCACTAATCTCCCAGATGATACCTCACAGAACTTCATACCTAAGGTATCACAAGTGATAGTAATTTATTACTGATTCTCAAGTTGGAACCCCATTCCCAGGATTTAAACCCCAACCCCTACAGGCCGCCAGCCTGCAGGCCCTGCTGTCTGGCTGCTTGCGTTTTTCTGGGCTCAAGCAATAATGGATCTGACCTCAGAGAAGCCTTCAAAATCTACCTATGAGGCAAATTCCACAATTGAAAATTGCCCTCTGAGGGATCCCTTTGGCCTAGCCAATAGGAGCGCCAACCCAAGCAATACCCCTGTGATAATCTGGCCACCTCCAATAGAGTGCTGCAGGAAATTCCCAGAGAACAAAGGCCGCTAAATGATGACAAATTTCATGTCTCAAAGAAAAAATCAAGATTTCTTGTTCTAGCCCAGTCAATGATGAACCATCTACTTTGGATGCCACCAAAGATTTCCAAACCCTGGTAAATGCTACTACTTGTCCCAAAAGATTAATCAAAAGTTTTCCCATGGCTTATAGGCATACTTATACTATGGGGCCGCCAGAAATTTGCTCATTGCCATTTTTGCAATAAAGTGTTGTTAATAATTATTTTGATCAGGTCATTAAATACCTCACTTTAGCACATTTTCATCTGTAGACTAATTTCTGCGGCTCTGTCTACCTCACCAGCCAACCCCAAGAAACAGCAGAAAAGCCACCCAAGTTATACCATTCACCAGGAGCACCCTTTGGACCAATAAATTTTACAGAATATCCCCTAAATCCTGCTTACTCCAAGTTTATATCAGAAGAAGTTTTAATCTACGACCCCAAAGCCCTTACCAGAGAACCTGAACTTGTTGAACATGAAAGCACCTGGTACGCTAAGCAGCCCCTATTATTATGCAACAAATACAACCACCTGCCTGTGTACTTAGTACCCATGACTCCTCCCCTGACCCCCCTGACCCAACTGCCTGCAAGAAACAGTGGCCACCACTGAATCAACCTCCACCCAGTTGTTTGGCATTCTTTATATAACACTCAAAGGTCTAGTTGATTTCATGGTGCCCACCAATAGTCCTTAGGCCTTACTCAGAAAATCTCTCTCCTAAATTATAAAGTTAGCTCCCATCATGTGGTGGGCCCTTCCCCCTGGGCCTGCAGGCTGCCCACCTGCCAGTTCTCATGAACCTGCCATAGGCTGGCTCCTGACATAAGGGGGCAGCATCATTTAAGAAGGGAGGTAAATGTGTGAGAGAAAGCACATGAAACCCCTTACACTGTATGGTCCACAACCAACCTAACCCCAATACCCAAACTACAAAGCCTACCAAGACAACTAAGAAACCTCATAGCTGTGGGTTAGCCAGCTAGGACTAATGGAGCTAGGTACAATTAATGCTAGGAGCTTGTTGTCAGGGCCCATACCAGAGTCCAGCTGGACACCCACAGGGGAGGCAGGCCGGGCCTGAAAGACCATGAACACAATTGGTGCTATTCTGACAAGGTAATTAGCAGCTGTAGCCAAAGGACACCATCTTTCAGTATTAGCACAACCTAATTGGACAGCCCCAATACTATGATGTAAACAAACCCCAACTTGCTAAAGTCTTGGGAGGGGGGAGTGAGAGGAATCTCCTTCATGGTAGGCAGCATGGTCATTCTAGGGTGGCCAGGAGGAAGATCCAGGTGATGAGAATGGAAAAATTCCAAGTTTAAGGCGTGAGGTGGCTTAACTAAAAGTGACAAGAGCAGAGCCAAGAGGGAACATGTAGACTAGGTTGTATTATGTAGTGGATTCACATATAGATGCAAACAGAATGATTATATTGGTGCAAAAATAGATAATTACTGCAACAAAAAAGTGAGTCTTGGGAATAAAGTTGTTTATTTTAAGATGTCAACAGTGAGGAAGGCTTCTTCTCCTCACTATTTATACTTACTGGGGAATACTTAGTCTTTTGTGCCACCAGAGGCCTGGTGGCATCATTTTCAGTGATACTTGCAATTTGGCTCAGAAATTGCGCACTTAGACCTGGGGGTAAAATGACATTGGCTGGTATAACATGAACCTTAGTTTGGCAGCAGAATGCCAAGGTACCACAGCTATTATTAGAACCCACAAGCAATTGAGCACCTGATCACACAATCAAACAATAACCCTCCCAATTTAATGTTTACAAATAGTAAATGGACCCAAATTTGTGCTTAGACTCAATGCCAGGGTTTTACAGCACGTGGGCCTTGACAAACCCAAGCCATTTGTAATCAGGAAGGGGTTTTCTTCCCAAGAAGGTAGTTGGCAATGTTTAACATGATGTTGGTTGCTTTATCTCTAGGAAGGCTAGCTGATTGTCTAGGGCATTATGGGCCCTGACACTTGTGAAACTGGGATATCAGAGTGCAGAAGATCCACAACCTTAAGAAAAATAATATGGACCTAATGATCATTACCAAATGCTAACTCAACAATAACACTGTTGGTAACTACATCCCAGCCAAGTCTAATGGTAAATATCTTGACTTGTTGGGAGACTTGATTCTACCCTTTTCTGTAGAAAGCAGCCAAAACTATCTGCATCAGCCCTAAATTCTTGATGACATTCTTCCTTCCAAATCTGAATCTAGAGGTAGCCAACCTTCCAGAAACACAACAAAGACAACCATTCCCAAATCTACTGCAGAGAATAACTCAATTCCCTCTAGGTATTCTTTCTGTTCCCAAAAGCCTGCTAAGGCTACAAATACCTAGCACTCTTTTCAGTCATAAACTTATCATTTCTTGCTCTATATAAATTTTAATTGATTGTGATACTCATAAACTGTAAAGAACTTATTCTCAGTTTATAAGTTTTTATACTGTTGCCAAATCCTAGCTAGTAGATTTTGCTCCTAGGTCTCAGACATTATTTTGATTATTATAAATAATAGTAGCTGTTATTTCTTCAGAGTGCTAACATCTTATTTTTTTCAAAGAGCTGAAACAATCTTTAATTGCAGTCAACTTCATCTTATGGAAACTCATCAAGATTCCAACAAACACTATCACCTCTCCCATAGACTATGACTCCAAGAACTACCCATATGTGAAACAGAAATGACTTAGGTCCTTATGAAGCAGACACATGGCTGTTGTAGCCTTCTCCCCCCACATCAATATTAAACTAATGGTAGTGCTCTAAGAAGAGTGAATCCTTGTGGTAGATACTGTAGAAAGATTAATCAATCTCCAGCTGAGAGTATGGGTGTCTACCTACCACCCGACCCTACTAGCAATGACCAATGGACGTCCTTGACTCACTTGTTCTCCCCAATAACACAGTAGTGCTAGGGGATTTCAGCACCTAGGCAGACCCATTCAGAGACACCTTTCCTATCAGAAACAAGAATCACTCAAGGAGCATCAGAATGCTCTGCTTCATGGCTGAGAAGGAACTTGTCTTCACCCTAGACATCAAAGCAGAAGGTGCAGACACCCTCACACAATGAGAGTTTGGTCCAAAAGATGAGCTTGTAAACGGCTTCAGACTGGACTTTATCCTAGTCAAAGGGCTGCTGTCTGAGATTACACCAAGATCAAATACAAGTTTATCCCCAATAAGCAATCACTTGAAAGTGGATGTGGTGATTTGCAAGAAGAAGCCAACATCACATGAGTGGAGCATTAGGCCAACTACGCCTAGGACCCCAAATGGAGACTACAAAAATCCATTACACTCACTCAACTCATCAAGGTACTGGACCTCCAACACCATAAGGACCTAGCCAAGAAATGTGATGATATAAAAGAGGTAATAAAAAGAAAAGATAAAAAATATATTTAAAGAAAAACTAAGATTGAAAAAAGAAACAAAGAAAATTATAGACAATATGCACACAATGTCGGAAAAGATATGGTTTTATGGGTACTTCAAAAAATTACAGCAAGTTAAGGAATGAGAAAGGAGGATGAAAGGCCAAGAGTCAACACAACATATTAATTCCAATATACCATGTTCACATCTTTGCATAAGGCACTAAAACACCTTTAGGTGAAGAGGTCCTGTACAGCAATAACAGAAGTGAGAAGAGATGTCAGTCTCATGGGTACAACTGAAGAGGAGATTAATAAAGTGATAGAAGACTTCTATACTGTGACTGTATGACAGTCACTGTTGATTATTTAGCCAGATAAATACTCCAAAATATAAAGATGTTCTGTTTTTACTATTTATTTCATGTAGATAGGTTTGACAGGAATTCTTCAGATAAAGATTCCTGGAAACTTGGTATCTATATTTAATAAAAGAATATAATATGGGTGGTTATTCAGGACAGCTAATTAGCAAAATTGAGGCAAGATTGACCAAAGCAATCTTGGGGACTAGGTGTCTCACAAACAATTAAATTAACTGGGAAGGTTAATTAATAAAATCATGGAAATATAATTAATGAGGATTTTTTATTGTTTAATTACCTTGACTGTGTCAAGAAGTCTGGTTAAGGTTAACTATAGGTAAACCCCCAAATTTGGGTTAAAAGCGCTGTTTTGGCAAATTTATTAGGTTAGAAGCGCCACCGCGCCGCCTAATTGATTTGTAAAACGCTGCCCAGTGAATGTTTCAGGCGCTGGAGCGCCATGGCGCTGCCTGGAAAAGTTCCTGGGCGCCATGGTGGCACCTGGTTTGGGTTTCAAAGCGTTTTAATGGGGTTTTAACACAATAACCCATTAAATAAAAAGATAACTAAATAAAGGCAATGATATCTAGGGATTTAGGGTTGATTAGCTGTTTCCCAGTTGGAACATTGATAGCTGAGTTTTGGAATGCGTTTATTCCACTGGGGTTTGGCGCTGTGAGCTGAGGAAGCTCCATGCCAAATTGATACATTGGGATGAATGGAGTCAGGTGACTTCTTCTCATTATAGGTTGATTCTCATAGGCTGAGAATTACAGGGGATCTTTTAGGTAAAGATATAGGTTTGGATGGCTCAAAGGTCATAGACCACGTGATATGAATCATAGGTTGATTCAGGAACAGGAGGGGTTTTCAGCCAAATATGCCCCAAATGGTATATAAGCAAAGCATCTAAACTTTAATAAAGATATATATTGTTGATTTTGACGCTTTCTGGCCAATTACATTTTCAATTGTTCTGTCTTCTTTGTTATTGTTTGAAAGAGTAAAATTTGGAGTACTTTGTGTGGAAACCGCTGCTGCCAGGAAATAAGTTCCTACAAGTTTGCTGGAGGAAGCTTGGGCAAGTCTGGAGGTCACCAAGACTGTGCCTGAGGTGGCTTTGGTGGAAGTAAAAGTTGCATTTGAAGAGTTGTATTCCAATTACTTTGCAAAAGAAGGGACTCCTGCTCAAGGAAACCAAATCTATGCATGGTATTCAAGGAACTTGTTAGTAGGATTTGAAATTTTTTTACAGCAAGTGAAAGCCAGGGCAAATTGTGAGATTGAGGCTTTAAGAGAAAGAGAGGAAAAGAGTGTCAAGATCATGGCTTGTTGGCGGGATAACAATAAAGTGTTGTCCCATAAAATTGCCTCCCTGGAGTCAAAGCTCCTCAAAGCTTTATCACAGGAAGGTAATGGTAATAAGAATCAAGGGCAGGATAATGGTAGGTTGGACTGGTTGGACCTGGATCCGTCACAGAGCCCAATTCAGGGGCAGAAAAACCCATGGTGAAAGAAGTCCAGTCTATGCTTGCCAAAATGTCACCGTTCTCTGGAAATCCAAAGGAAGGAAACACTTTCCTGGAGCGTTTTCTTATTTAAGCCTCTAGTCTGGAGGATGAGGAGAAATATCATTGGTTAGAAGTCCTTGCAGGTCCTTCATGCTTTAAGTGGTTTGAAAGACGTTAAGGCAAAAATTGACCACGTTTTTGGAGGAATTCCAAGCCAGCTATATGGTAACCCTCAGAGATGGGTGATGCTCTGCAGAAAGCCTGAGACGTTACCCAGGCTGGCCATGAAACTGTGTCAATGTATCTTTCCAGAATAGATGAGTTCATAGCTTTTGTGGATATGGAACACAATAAGGATCTGGTGGAGGATGATTTCTTCACTTGAATGTGACCCAGGTTGAGAACTCAGGCTTCTATGCTACGTCGTGAGAAGTTGTCATGGTCAAAACTTGTTCAAAAGATTATTTAAATGGAATGGGATCTTGGTGGTTCTCCACATAGTGCTCCTTGGCCAAGAGTAGGAGCTCATGTGACTGCAGGGGAAGGTTCTTCTTAGAGAACCAGACGTCCTAGAAGTCCCTCAGATAAGGATTGCATGTCTAGATTTAAACAGGTGTGTAAGTTTCTCATGGCAAAGGGATGCTGGATCTGCGGGAAAGATGGCCATTTTGCTGGGAAATGTCCTGATTGTGCAGAATTCAACAAGGAACACCCAGCTCTTATGTTTAAGGATTCAGGAAAAAAGGCAGATTTAGGTGTCTCCTGACCTGAGCTCAGTAATTCAGAGAACAATGGGAGAATGAGACTTCAATTTAGAAAGACCTTGAAGGAGTACAGGAAAAGCGCCAGTAAACCAGGGGAGCCATCTTTACAGGAAATTGATGTCTCTTGTCCAACTCTGCCTGAGGGAAGTCCAGATGCCTCTCCAGATGAGTGGATATTGGATGTGCGCTTGGGTATGAAGACAGGGAAATTAATTGGTAGCCTGTGCGGGTCCAGTTGAGTGTGGATCAACTCAAAGAGGTGGAATGGCGTAAAAAGGTGGCCAAAAGCATGCCAGCATTATTGATTGCAAAACTGTTTGTGTGGGCATTGCAAGGGGTTATTATTCTGGATATTTTGCTTGATGGTATCCCAGCAAAGGCAGTATACAATCCAGGTTGTGCTGAAGTAGCGGTA
Source organism: Entomophthora muscae (assembly GCA_014839935.2). NCBI lineage: Eukaryota > Fungi > Entomophthoromycota > Entomophthoromycetes > Entomophthorales > Entomophthoraceae > Entomophthora > Entomophthora muscae. The sequence continues at coordinate 34,058 of QTSX02004384.1, forward strand.
TCAAAGAACTTTGTCCATAAACATGGTATGGACCCATCAAGGTTGGTCACACTGACTTTATCTTCCGCAGATGGGGTTACCACTATTGAACAGGATGTGTTTGATGAGATGGTAATAAAATGGGAAAATACCATGGTCAAGACTTCTACTGTAGTTTTGCCGGGAGCAGGATTTGATGTTCTTCTGGGCATGACTTGGATTATTGAGGCCAAGGTGAGCCTGGAAGCTGTCAATAATGTCTTAGTCCATGAGGGAGTTGAATACGTTTATCAACAACTGACAATTCTTCCCACACCAGAAGATGTTCAGTAAGTAGTTATCTACGCCAAGGAACATTGCTCCATTCCACCCAAAGGGAATTGCTTGGTTGAAACCAGTAGCTTTCAATTGTGAAATGCAGGGAGGACAATTTATCCCAGAATTACCCTGTCATATATCCTCAAATGTGGCAATATTTGAGAATTGGTCAAATGTCAAACTCCTCAAGCCCTGGAAGTTGTAACACTTGCACAGTTCCTGTGGACATACAGCAAGGCAAGAGTATTGTAGTTTGGATGCCTGTGGTTGGGGAAGTTACAACAAATAAACCTACTGTCTCTTATGTTTGTGTGCCCTTCAACAATTTAACCCATATACTATGTCCAAATGAAGTACCAAGTGCTCTGTTGTATACTCTGGTGTGGAAATTGAGTAGTTGTTTCTTTTTGGACAAATATGATGCAGGAAGAACTGGTCTACCCTATGTCATAAGAACGGTGACTGGGAAGCCATACAAAGGGTATGTACCCTGTTGTAGTCCTGCAGCAGTTGCTGCAATTAGAGAAGAGGTGGAGAAAATGCAAAGTGATGACCTGATTGAGGAAAGTATCAGTCCTTACTCTGCTCCAATAGTTTGTGTCCCAAAGCCAGATGGGAACATAAATGTTTGTATTGATTTCCAAATGGTGGATAAGAATATTGTAAATGATGCCTACACAATGCAAGGATTGAAGAGCAGCTGGATGTCATGGCTGGATCTTCTTGGTTCATCACTTTATACCTGAATAAGGGTTATAACTAATTGTTAATGGATGAGAAGTCTAAGGAGGTCACAGCGTTCTCTACACCTGACAGTCTGTATCAATGGAAAGTCTTGCCATTAGGAATGAAGACAGTAGGTGCTAGTTTTCAGAGTGTAATGGACCAGATTATGACAGGATTACAGCCTATGTGTGTCTCAGTATATATAGACAATATTACTGTATATAGCCCTTCCTGGGAAAAACATCTAGAGGATCTTGATGAAGTATTTTGCTGGATTTGTGAGAAATGGGGAGCAGGTTAATAGGAAATAAAACCAAGCTCTCAACCACAATAAAAATTGCGGCTTCAGCAACAACCAAAAAGTTGTTGCCAACAATTCCTGGAAGGCCAAAGGGGGGAAGGAATCAAATGAACACCAAAAGCAACAGAAAAAACCAAATGGCTGGATTTCACTAACAAATTTCAAACTTTATTAGAGTAGAGAATGATAAAGCAAGGTATTTTACAACTCATGCATTCTCTTAAAGGAAGAAGATGGAATTTGGATGGGATGTTGAATGTCCAAATCTGATTGAAAAGTGATATGAGGGAATATGGATGCATCTCTTTAGGCAGGAAAATCTGGAAAAATCCAAATGGACAAAATCAAAGGGAAAAATGACTCAACTAAAAATTGAGGAACCTGTCTTGGATGCAATTACCACTGCTCCTGGCTGCTCTTGCACATGATATTTAACCAGATGTGTCTCTTGGGTGGGTTAGGTGGGGGAATTTTCAAACTAATTCTGAAATTAAAAGTGCAAGGACCTTTCTTGGGGGTTTTCAGTAAATCTTTGAGAAATATCCAGGCTTAAGTTGGTAGAGATCCCTAAGAATTTGGTGAGGATTGAAGTAGAGGCTCAAGGTGGAGGTGTAATTTTACAGGATTGAGAAAGCAAAGTTGAAGATTAGTGTATCTAAGACTAAGATTTCCTGTCAAGAGGTCAAGGTGTTAGGGCATATCATGAATTCTCAAGGGATTAAGCCAAGTCCTGAGAGAGTTACTCCATTGTTAAGCATGAGGTTGCTGTAATCAGTTTGAGAGGCTCAAGGCTTTATGAGGCCGGTGAATTTCTACCAAAGATTCATACCTAATTGCTCTGCACTTGGGGAGCCATTGTTTACGTCAACAAGGAAGAACACCCAATTTGTTTGGGGGCAAGATCAAGAGTCAAGTTTCTTAGACCTAAAGAAGAAACTCTCTGAAGCCCCCATACTAAGATTCCCTGATTGATTGAAGTTGTTCTACATTGAAAAAGATGCAAGTTTAACTGGTCTTGGTGTTGTTCTCACTCAAGAAGAAGAGTCAAAGTTATCCTGCCATCTTGTTACATATAGTTCCAAGACATTGGGGACAACTCAAAGAAAATACTTGGCTACTGAATGTGAAGGATTGGCAATAGTATGGGCAGTGGAACATTTTAGGATGTATATCCTAGGAATGCTGTTTATTATTTTCACTAACCACGCAGCATTGAGAGCAATTTGGACAAAGGAAGACTTACAAGGCCAAATGCAATTGTATGCAGAGAAGCTCTATGGATATGATTATGATATCATCTATTATCCAGGGTTAGAAAATCAGATTCCTGACTTGTTGTCCCAAGCAATGTTGGCCTGTGGGGGAATTGAGACACAAGAAGCACAGGAAGCTTTATCAAGGAATAGGATTTATGTAGAAAAATCCAAGTGTCTACAAGTGGTTAGATATCTCCATGTACAATGGGGAGGTCACCTCTGGTATCAAAAGCTATGGCAAGCAGTGAAAGCTCAATACTGGTGGTCAGAGATGAGAGCTAAAGTCCTTCAGATTTTGCAAGAATGTGATATTTGCTCTAAATTCTCAGTGGCAAAATCCAAGGTGCAGCTCAAGTCAGTGGTATCACAATATCCTTTTGAGTTGGTCTCAATAGATACTGGTCACATTACGTTAGCAAGTGGTTAGAAAGAATACTTTGTGGTGGCCAGTGATTCTTTTACCAAATGAGTAGAAGTTTGAGAACTGACCAAAGAAACAAGTGTTGCAATTGCTAAGTTTCTCCAGGAAAAAATCATAGCACAGCATGTTTGTCCTGAGAAGGTTTTCACCAATAATGAACCACCCTAAGTAGAGCCAGCTTTGACTAAGAAATGCTTGGAATAGGGCATTTCTAAGTTAACCTCAGCTCTAGATCATCCTAAGATAAATGATTTAGCCAAAAGAACCATTGAAACACTGAAGCACATCATGGAGAAATTGGCTGATGGAGCCACAACCTATTGGAAGGATCACTTGGCAATTAGTGTCATGGTATACCGTACAATGCCCCATGATACTACTGGGGTTTCTCTGTTTCAAATGTTGCATGGCTGGGAAACTACAACAAGTACTGAGATTGGTCAATGGGATTTTGTTAAAAAGAATTCCTACAAAGTCACTGTCAAAGAACATGAAGTTGAGATGCAGAAGTTATTTGCCAATGCAAGGAGTAAAAGAGAGCAGGTTTGAGAGAGACATGCCAACAAGTGGAACTCAAAGCCTGGAGTACTTCCCTGTGATCATTTCCATATTGGAGATCTGGTGTGGTTTAATCAAAGGCGCCAAAAGAAACACCCCCAAAGAGGTCTTCAGCAATGGGTAGGTCCTATGAAGATTATCTTGGTTAGTCCAGGGCTAAACTACCTAATTTGAGGAGTCAGAGCCGCCCTAGGAGAAGAATGGTCCCCTATTCATCCTCAATTCTTTAAGCTATTCCATGGGGAATTAGAGCTAATAAAGATTTGGGAAGATGAAGCCAATTCTTTCAAAGAGAAGGAAGGAGCCATGTGACTGTACAACAGTCACTGCTGAGTATTTAGCCAATTAAATACTCCAAAATATAAAGATGTTCTGTTTTTGCTATTTATTTCATGTAGATAGGTTTGACAGGAATTCTTCAGATAAAGATTCCTGGAAACTTGGTATCTATATTTAATAAAAGAATATAATATGGGTGGTTATTCAGGACAGCTAATTAGCAAAATTGAGGCAAGATTGACCAAAGCAATCTTGGGGACTAGGTGTCTCACAAACAATTAAATTAACTGGGAAGGTTAATTAATAAAATCATGGAAATATAATTAATGAGGATTTTTTATTGTTTAATTACCTTGACTGTGTCAAGAAGTCTGGTTAAGGTTAACTATAGGTAAACCCCCAAATTTGGGTTAAAAGCGCTGTTTTGGCAAATTTATTAGGTTAGAAGCGCCACCGCGCCGCCTAATTGATTTGTAAAACGCTGCCCAGTGAATGTTTCAGGCGCTGGAGCGCCATGGCGCTGCCTGGAAAAGTTCCTGGGCGCCATGGTGGCACCTGGTTTGGGTTTCAAAGCGTTTTAATGGGGTTTTAACACAATAACCCATTAAATACAAAGATAACTAAATAAAGGCAATGATATCTAGGGATTTAGGGTTGATTAGCTGTTTCCCAGTTGGAACATTGATAGCTGAGTTTTGGAATGCGTTTATTCCACTGGGGTTTAGCGCTGAGAGCTAAGGAAGCTCCATGCCAAGTTGATACATTGAGATGAATGGAGTCAGGTTACTTCTTCTCATTATATGTTGATTCACATAGGCTGAGAATTACAGGGGATCTTTTAGGTAAAGATATAGGTTTGGATGGCTCAAAGGTCATAGACCATGTGATATGAATCATAGGTTGATTCAGGAACAGGAGGGGTTTTCAGCCAAATATGCCCCAAATGGTATATATGCAAAAACAGCTAAACTTTAATAAAGATATATATTGTCAATTTTGACGCTTTCCCCTCATTTACTTTTAAATTGTTATGTCTTCTTTGTTATTGTTTGAAAGAGCAAAATTTGGAGTACTTTGTGTGGAAACCACTGCTTTCAGGAAAGAAGTTCCTACAAGTTTGCTGGAGGAAGATTGGGCAAGTCTGGAGGTCACCAAGACTGTGCCTGAGGTGGCTTTGGTGGAAGTAAAAGCTGCGTTTGAAGAGTTGTATTCTAATTACTTTGCAACAGAAGGGACTCCTGCTTAAGAAAACCAAATCTATGCATGGGATTTAAGGAACTTGTTAGTAGAATTTGACAAAATTTTACAGCAAGTGAAAGCCAGGGCAAATTGTGAGATTGAGGCTTTAAGAGGAAGAGAGGAAAAGAGTGTCAAGATTATGGCTTGTTGGCGGGATAACAATAAAGTGTTGTCCCATAAAATTGCCTCCCTGGAGTCAAAGCTCCTCAAAGCTTTGTCACAGGAAGGTAATGCCAATAAGAGTCAAGGGCAGGATAATGGTAGGTTGAACTGGTTGGACCTGGATCCGTCACATATACCTTAATATACTCTACAGAAGAAGTGTACATGAAGGCAGCAGAGACTCTCTGCAACATAGATGATCCCTCTCTCACACAATGTGACAGTGAGGCCCAGAAAGACCTGGTGAATACAATTAACCTAAAGGAGACCAGTGCCACACTCAAGGAAGCCTCAAAAGGGAAGGCTCCAGGCCCAGAAAAATTACCAATAGAGGTATAAAAATCCCTTCAAGAATATCTAGGCACCAAAATAACCAACCTGTTCAACTAGTACCTTAATTAAGGACATCAGTTCCCAGGGGAAAACAAAGTGAAGATTTGTATGATATTTAAAAAGAAAGGCACAAACCAACAGCTAAAAAATGGCAGCCTATTAGCCTTTCAAGTGCAGATTATAAAGTGCTCACTGTAATAATATCTAACAGACTGATTTCAATAGCAACTAAGACATTTCATACCTGCCAACATGGCTTTGTTCATGAGAAGCCATATAGAACATCACAGAAGAAGTACAGAACATTGTACAAGGCAGACATGGAGTTACAGATGGATAACTACTATTCTTAGACATGAAAAAGCCTACAAGTGTGTGTTATGGGATTACCTGAAGCTATCTCTCCTTGCAGTGGACATCACTGCAAAATTCTGTGAATGGATTTCCACATTGTGCAAGGACCTAAAAGAAAATGTTATTGTAAATGACAGTACAACAAACACTTTCAAGATTGGCCAGGGCCTACATTAGGGAGACCACATGTTGCCTCTACTATTCAATTTTGCTGCCAACTTACTCCTTATGGCATGCCAAGAGAGGCTGAAAGGAATATCACACCTGGGCCAGGAAGCACTGAGCGCATCAGAATTTGCAGATGAAATGGTCTGTGTAATTGCATCATGAGAAGACGTGGTGGAATTTATCAGCCTGATGGCATCATACCAGAAGGGATCTAATGCAAAAGTTAATTTAGACAAGACAATAACAGTAATAATATACCTACCAGACTTACCACTGTCAGAAGACATGCCACTAATTGACCCAAACCTCCCCTTCTGTCACATTGGTATGTTGTTCATGTCACAGGACATATCTCAGGATGAAATGGATCAAAAAACTGCTCTCAGATCTAGTTGACAGGAAAATAAGTGGAAATAAAAGAAGCTTGACCTGACATCAAAAGCACAATCACTGAATGTGTTTTTTCTACTCCAAGATTTGATATGTAGCACACATTGTACCCTTCAAGAGGCTTTTAAAAGAAAGTGGAGATAATCACACTGGCTTTTCTGCAGAACAAGGCCACAGATGCGCCTATTAGATTAGAACTGATGACAAGAATGGTCAAAGAAGGGGGCATAAGATTATTACCTGTGGCAAAAAATTCAATAAAATTGTGATGTGAATTGCTCCTGGCTTGCATGGAAGCACATGATCAAAGCCCAGCAAGTGTGATGAAAATCACTGGATAATATGAAGCCATTTCTAAATGATGGGGAATTACCACCCAAATCCACATAAAATTGATTATTAACCACCAACACGACTTCAGATATCTTTTTGTAAAATTTCCAATTGTAACTCCAGGATTAAGTAGAACCAGTAGTCCTAACCAGAGTAAACCAAGATAAATGACCTGGGAAAGCATCAATGCACTTCAGCGTAGGATTCTGGGCATTGAGAAGGGACACAATTTTCAGTTTCAAGAATGGGGGAGGAGCTACAAAATTGGCTGGCATGAAATTGACATTTGGAGGTGCAAATGACAAAGTTCCAGATGATGGGCCTTATCTTCCAGAAATGATTTGGTTCAGAATCAGATTGTACAGGATATACTGTAACAACCCAATCACAGGATGCATTTTAAAATTTAAAATTTAGAACTTGGGATAATTGATTTTTATTGAGTAAATTTAGGAGGACTCAACTCTTAGAGTTGAAACAGGGAAAACTATTCAATATGTATCAGAAAAATTGACTAAGCAATATCACCTGAGTCTTGACCTCCTATTCCTTCCACGTCTCCAAGTAAGTATCTGGTCCAGGTTGCAAAGAACCCTTGTGTGACTAGTCTCTGACAACCATACTGATTAACAAGCTCATATTGGGTGTCCCTCATATTATGTCAATTTATCAACGTCAGTTTGAAAGGGGGAGCTGGTTTCAACTGGAGGACTAGAGCATCTGTGACCCATTTTTGATCAACCGTTTGGTTTAAATCCGTTAACTTGGTCAATTTTGATACCGGTTTTCCGGCCTTCCAAGCCTTCTTACTTGGACAGACAATACCTGGCATTATGGAATCTACTGTGACAGCAAGAGCTCAGAACTGACCAAATAGCATCCTACCAAACAGAAACACATAAAATCTTACTGTGTGAACTTACCTGATAAGCAGACCATTAATGATGAGCAGGAAGACCACAGGACCATACTGGCATCATAGAATGAGGGCACTGAGATTAGAAGAGTGGAAATTTATAACAGCCCCTAAAAATAACCCTAACTGCTCAGCTAATTAGTTTATCCATGCCAACTTAATGGCTGTAAGAAAAACACAATCAGGAAAAGACAATCTACAAGTGTTAATAGATAATGTCCACTTTCTGTTTACCTTCAAAAGCATTAAAATCTATGGGTGGTGCCTTGACAAGGTGACAAAACAGAAACCAAACACTCAATTTCCATGTCTTATAAGTGACTGGAGCTTAGAAGGATGCAAAGTAGTTATGTCACCAAAAAATTAGTTAAATATATGATACCAAATTTACACTAATCAAAATAAGACCAACAAATTGGAGGATGCTTAATAGAGACTATATTTCTGGCACACACTGCCACAATAATTACAGTAGTTTTAAAAGCTATGGTGACAACCAAAAATACTTCAGATTTAAACAAAATGATTTCAGATTTGAATGAAATCCAACTCTCAGGTTAAAATATATGGTGCAATACGTCAATTTGAATGACGCTATCTTGAAAACGCCATCTAGAAAGATGCCATCTTAAAAACGCCATCTCAGATTTATGGCTAAACCGCGCCAGATAACTTAAAATATTGATAAAAGCCCTAAAAACATTTCAAAAACTATAAAAAAACATTTGAATAGACTCAAAATCATCCAAGAATTTCAAATCTGCAATAAAAATATGGGGTCAGATAATACCAACTATAGTGCACAAAGCTCCAAAGTCAACACATCCTAAAATGGTGCTATTTTTGTATTAAATTTTAACACTATATTAAACATGTATATACATATTAAAAGTTTCAAAAAAAGTATACATCTAGACTTCAAATCATTCAAGGATTTCAAATCTGCAATAAAAATATGGGGTCAGCTAGTAACAACTATAGTGCGTAAAGCTCCAAAGTCAACACATCCTAAAGCAGTGCTATTTTGTATTAAATTTTAACACTATATTAAACATGTATATACATATTAAAAGTTAAAATAAAATATTTGAAAAAAGAATTTTATTGTTAAAAAAAGTGGATTATAAATTGGATCCAAGGGCTGTGGTAATGTCTTTGAGATGGGTAAGGCAGCCCTCTCTAGTGTAATAGGCCAAAGCCGCTTTTGTAACACTTGCAAACTTGACCTGCTGGCCAGCATGATTGGCTATAAAAGCTTTGCCTTTGACGGCCTGGGAATATAGCTGATCCCTGTGCGCATGCTGAACCTTCAGCTTGTTGATAATCATATTAAACATAGGCTTTTTTGCCTTAACCAGGCAAGAAAATTGGTTATGCCAACCTTTACGTGAGGAGGTGGTCTTAGTTACACCGGCTTTGACCTGCTTATAGCAGTTCCAGTTAATTGAGTTGCTGCCCTTGTGGATGCGGCAATGTCCCTGGAATACACCTACTCACTGGTGCTCAAAATACTGTAGGAAAGGAGCAAAGGCTTCTTGGTTCCCAAGAATGTAATCATTGTTGAGAAGCTTGTCAAAAAAAAGGTTAACCTCTTCCTTTCTGACCATGGCCAGAGCAGCAAAGAAATTGAATATCTTTCTGGCCTCCTTTGTACCATCTTTGTATACCAGCTTATTGAGGGCTGGGGTTTTCATCAGGTTCTTGCGCAGAGCCTGGCGGTAGTGAAAGAAGCAGCCTTGGGGCTTGCTCCTAAATACCTTGATAAAAGTGTTGGCCTGTGCAGCCTCAAAGTCAACCATCAATGTGATATGGTAAGGAAGGGACTCTGGCGCCTTTCTGGTTATGGCCTGTTGCTCTTGGGTAGCCTCTGAACTGACCTTCTTCTTCCTGCGGCCCCTATTCTTGGTTGGCTCTTCTTCAAGCGTAGGCAAGATGGCATCCAGTTTTTGCTTGAGTATATTTAAGGTGTGAATATAAGTCTCTTCCCTTTTATTAGGGAGAAAGTTAAGAAAAAGGGGATGGTATGTTCATTGACCTGACCATGGATGGCCCAAAGCTGATAAAATAGCTTTGGGTAAGAGGCAAAAGTCCCATCAGCAAACCAGGTATCACACTTTAAAAGGCGTACAAGATCCTCTTGTGTTGAAAAGCACAAAATACAGTTTGGTGAACCTTGCCCGTTGTTGTGTAGCAGAAAGGGCTTTCCAAGCATGGTAGTCTTCTGGACTTCTGAAAGTACAAGCTCATTGATACTTTTAGCGCTGACGCCAATATTGGCATCAATTGACCGTTGATCAGTCATATACTTCTGGGGTCTGGTCTTTTCCCCAACCTCCTCTCTCTGATCCTTATCCAGGTAAAGGAGAACATGAGTTACTAGCTCAGTTGAAGTCAAGTCCTTGTTGAAAGGAATGGCTTGGCAAAGGTACCAGCAGATAAGATAGTAAAGAATCATATCAAAGCCCAAACAGTCATGCTCAATGGTAAGCTCCTTGACTTGGGTAAACCTAATTGTAGTTAATTGTGCGGGGCTGCCTGGAATATCACATTTGTAGTGATGGTTTGCCATATTTTTTCTCTGGTTATTGTATATGAAAAGGAAGCCGTCTTTGACCAAGCCAGCACCCCCTTATTGGTCATAATGGGAAACAAGTCAGGGAAACAGTTGGAACTATAAATTGCCTGTTGACATTGCAGATATTGGCAACTGCATGTAGGTCCCACTCTAGGATAGGCTCCTCCTCTGAGGCTGCAAAACCATGGTCACCAGAGTTGTTTTTGGAGACTCTTTTATTCTCATCTTCATCATTGGAGTGGACATGCTCCTCCTGGAGATCAGAGGGGGAGTAGACAAAGGGAGAGTGGGAAGGGGTGGGGCTATCAGCCTTGGGCTTGGGGGAAGGTGTGGGGGTCTTGGCAGGCGTTTTTTCTTTAGGAGTCTGCTTGGAGAGGTTAGCCTTGGTCTTTCTTGCCTGAGAAGGAGCAGCCGTGCTCTTGGGAACCTTGGGGGTAGCATTGGTGGTAGGCTTGAGAGGCATCTAAGAGTGAATTTGCGTCAGAAAAGTTCAAATTTTGGGACAATTTTTAAAGAGAAAAATGAAAATGTGTCAAATATAAAAGTAATCAATATTTTTACATGGAATTGTAGAAAAACCCTCAAATTAAATACCATCAAAATTATTACGTTTTGTATTATGTAAAAATTAGAAATTTATTAGTAGCGCAAGTATGCAGAACTGTGAGTTTTGACTGAAAACTTGCAAGTGAAATGGCGTTTTCAAGATGACGTAATTGAGATGCTGTAGCTCAAAAATATAGTGTTTTTGACTATTTTTTATATTAAATTAACAAATTTCTGGTGGAGCTACCTCAACTAGGCCAAAGAGTAAAACTTAAATATTTTTAAAACTAGCTTATGCAACTGGGGCTAAAAAGTACCCAGTTGTTTAGAGGAGATCAAAAAATACATATATGCAAAGTTTCAGATGGTTTCTTACATTTTTTATTTAATTGAGATTTGGCGCTGAATTGTACTTTGATAAAAGTGGAAACAGTCAATTTGTGATGGCGTGTTCTTTATAGCGTCCTATGACACCACATGCTAAAACAGGTTAATTCTTAGTGCCACATTGGTGGGCGCCACTCCTATTGGACGCTTAGTTGCTTAGTAGATTTTGTAATGGGTACATTATGCACAATGAAAATACCCTCATTACTAAATAAAATTGCTAGTAAAATATTGTATTGTTGAAACCCAAATAGCAAAGTTCATACTATGATAAGAAATAAGACTAGCATATGAAACATGGTTTTTTGAATGACTGTATTTTTAGGGGGTAGTACTATAAAAGTGGTGTCAATTTTGGTTAATTTATTATGTAGGGCTTTAAAATGATACCATACTTTATTCCCAACTAAAAATGGAAAGGCTTGGATTTATCACATAAAAGTATGATTGGTTAGACAAACAAAATCAAAGGTAGCACTGCCACGCCATTTTAATTAAAGCTTAGGCGCCGCAGCGCCAACTGAAAATTATCTCAGGCACTGCGGCGCCAACAATTAAAAACTCCAAGCGCCACAGCGCCACTTTGCAAAATTTTTTGTTGCCGCAGCGCTGCTTTTCAGTGGGTTGGATTTTGTCTTTACAATTATAAATATACTACTGATCCAAAATATCTTTTTTTGATTATCCTATTGATACTAGTGCTTAGAAATATGATTAATAATTAGATTAACATTTTGGGGATTTGAAAATAGCGCCGTGGCGCTTGATGTAAAAGTAAAGCGGCGCTTTGGCATCTAAAATATTTGCAAGGCGGCGCCGCAGTGCCTGGAGCTTTTTTTGGGTGGCGTGGTGGCGCTTTATGTATCATAGAGACGGCGCGGCGGCGCATGTCATTGGGTATTCTGCAGTAATGATCCAAAATCTACTGCCAATTGAATATATATAAATTTTATATTATAAATTTATGACAATGAGGTTGCAGTAATTTTATTCTGTGAGCTCTGTCATGATTGGCATCATTGATTTTATACTGCTAATTTATGGAGTTGGCTGCTGTAATCCTAATTTGTGAGCTCCATCATAATTGGCATCATTGCTTGGTCAAAATTTCCAACATATCCCCCCACTTGACCAAAACTACTTCCTTTCTTCATCAGATGAATCCCAACATCATCAACAACAGCAACACCAACATGCGCCAAGCCTACAACAGAATGATGGCTTCAATGGACAAAGCGGAGCGGCGCTCTTTTTGAAAAATGCCGCACTCAGTTTGTTTTGCTTTCTTGAATTGACTTTGGGCCAGTGACTTCCAGTTTTGCAAACAGGACTGCGCAACCACCGTGGTGGCCTCTGAGCATAATACTGCGCCAAATTCTAGTGCCAGGGATTTCTCTGATGAGGACTCCATGTTTGAGGAGCCTCTTCCTGTCAGCAGTGCGCCCCCCAGCGGCAATCCTTCTGGTGCTCAGCACCCATTTTCTCAACACCTTCCTTCCACTGGCGCTCCTTCCCCTACCCCATCTTCTTTGCTCTGTGCCCACCGCAACTCCAACAATGTGGTGGTGGACTACCCTAATCTTCTTAGCAAGTTTGGGATCTGCCACCATGAGGAGAAAATATACAGCTTTGTACAGGCACTACATTCTGGCGAGGATGCAATGACCCCAATTTGGGCAGGGGAGTTATACCACAGCCGGTACAATGCCTCCTGTTTGGCCGCTGAGGTGCGTCTAGGGCTGCAGTCAGCTACCCTGGCCCCCAGTGGGATTTCTGCGCAACATGCTCATATCATTGCTGTCTGCAATGAGTATATTGACAGGGTGGCTCAGGTTTGGGCTCTTGAGCTTTCATCAGATCCCAGCTTCCACCAGACCTTGGACTTGCCCATTCAAGCCAACACCAACCGATGCTTTTCTGCCACGTTCAAGGTGTATCTCCAAGCCATTGCCACTGACAATACTTCCCTTTACCTTCCTTTGGCTGCTGCAACTTGCCACTTTATGTGATATCCTCCCAAAAGTTGCCAGCCTGGCCATCCCAGGTACGTTGGTTGTTGCTTGGAGCATTACCGCTCCCTGGCTTACCAACTCTGCGCCCCCTACCCCTATCATATTCATACATGGAAGATGTGTTGAAGGACTGCTTCACCATAGGTGCTGCGTTCTCTGCTTGTGGTGGCTGGGGTCAGTTGGTGCCACTCAGTCAAATCCACCTTCCCCTTTGAAACTGGTTGTCAATGTCCTGCAACTCCCAGTTGGCCTGGGCCCAAATGCTAGTGATCCTGGCTCACGTGTGCCAGCGCCTGGACAACAACCGCTACATGATGCCCACCCATGAGCACCCAGTGATTACCATCCAGAGCACTGCCAAGCATCCCGCCCCACCAACTGTCAGTCCTCTCCTCCTGCCACATCTTCTGCTCAGCAGCGTGGAGGCGCCCGCAACACAAGTGACTAATCCCACACAGCCTGCCTTTTATTGCAATAAACTTGCTTTGCCTATCATCTTTTTTATTGTTTCTATTATTTTTTAGTTCTTATTTTTATTATTTAAAATTTTAATTGTTGTAGTTATCTTCTAAATTTAGTGCTTATAGAAATATTGTTGATTAGTGGAGTTTTTATGTTGGGGATTGAAATCTTGCAACGCTGCAGCACTAAATTTAAAAGTAAGATGCCGCCGCGGCATAAAAGATGTTTGCAAGGCGGCGCGGCAGCGCCCAAGACTATCCCAAGTTGGCACCGCGGTGCTTTTTATTTGTTTAAGGCGGCGCCGCGGCGCTTAAAGCTGGGTAGTTTTGCAGTTGAATTCACAAAGTTTTGGTAACCTTATTTTGATAACAGACTTTTTATTTTGATTCAAGATAGTGTTTTTGTGGTGCAGTTTTTTGTGATGGCGTATTTTAGGGTATTTATTAAGTGTTTTTATAATTAAAAAATCTTATTTGGATAACACTCTTTTTATTTTGATTTGAGATAGTGTTTCTGTGATACAGTTTTTTGAGATGCTGTATTAGAAACCAATATGTAAAAAATAACTATTTAATAATTTTTATTAAGTTTTTTTTTAATTTTGCTGATGTAAATCCCAACATCATCTTGAAATTTTTTTGAGATGGCGTCTTTTGCTCTGGTGTTTTTGAATTAACATATTGCATCAAATATAAACTCTGTTAACAGGGTTTATTGGCGTTAATGGGCAGAATGAGTCAACACAGCAACAAAGGGCTCACACGCAAAGCAAAACCATTCAAAATAAAATCCAAAATACATTGATTCACAAACAAAATGGTGTGAGTTGACTTTTGGTGTACATATATTTACTATGTGAATTGGTGACAAAATACACCCAAGCAAGGTGAGTTAAAACTCAATCCATAAACAAAACACAATAGCAACTCACTATGTAAAAAAACCACTCACTCAGTGTGTGCAATGGATTGTAATAATGAATGATACCAAGGTATCTAAAATAAGACACACAATCCAAAACATAAATTTTAAAAATATTGTGTTGGGTGCTTAATTTGGCGTAAATCTGAGAAAATGAGTGGAAATTTTTTCAGGTATTCTAAAATAGGCGTTGCAAACCAGAAACAACTAATTAAAAAAAAATCTATAATTGGGATATTAGGTGGGAAAACTCTAATTAAATATCCATATTCAGATAAAACCACAAAATAAAATTAGCAAGTAACTTAATTGAAATTTATTTAATACTTTATTAAATTTCAAAATGAAAGGAACACAACAACAGAGTACCAATACACCCGTTGTGTGCTGCAGTTGCGGTTGCCCTTGCGGGTCAAAGAATAGAGTTAGTGCAACCCAAGTGCCTACTCAAGAAGGAGATGGGAGAGGAGAGTTCCATAGTGACACTGTACTGACACAGCTGGTTCAAGGAGCACAAGCTGCTAGGATGCAGAGCATCAACCCTTGGGTCCCAAAGCTAACCCAGAAGCCCACCAAGGTCACCACTACAAAGAAAGTTAGAAACAAGGAGGTAGAACTTACTTCATATGTGTTCAATGTTGTGTACCAGCAAGAGTTGTCCCGTCAGCCATGCTGGAGAAGGTGAAGCCTGTACTTGATACTAGCTACAAGCCCTACGTCAGTGATGGCAATCAGGAGAGAGGACAAGGAGCCTGAGTTCTTCAGAACTGACAAGGGAAAGTTGGTGCTCAAAAAGGTTGCTGCGTTTTACACCAAGGTGCCCATGCCCTGTGTTGTGCCCAATGCCAACAAGTCAATCCCCACTGCTAAAACCCTGCTCAGAAGCGCATCCCTGACATTAAACACATCATCCTGCTTAAGCTAATGCATGAATTGGGCAATTACAAGGCGGTTGCGGCCCTTGTTGGGGTGGATCCCAAGTACGCTTCCAAGACCTTTCACAGATTAATTAACACAGGTTGAGTCCTTGCCATGGAGAAATCCTAGCGCGTTTCCACCATGCTCACCAAGGAGCACAAATGGGCAATCTGCCAGTGGATCACCTGGGACTGCCATCTTGAACTAGCAAATATACAGGCAATGATCAAGCCCACTTTTAGGATTGAGGCTTCCATTTCCTTTTACTACCATCTGCTGAAGAAGATGCGCTTTTCCTGGAAAAAGACGGGGTATCTCCGTACAATTGGAATAGCCCAACCAACATTGAGACCTGGAAAAACTACGCAGAGGCGTACACTGCCCTCAAAGCCAAGGGGACAGTCAAATTTTACTATATTGACAAATCAGCATTTGCCTCATCTATGCGCAATGCATATGGCTATGTCCCCAAAGGCTCCAATGATGGGATGGCTTGGCATGCTGCAGTCCGCGCCACAGCCTACTCAATGGTGGCTCTCCTCAGTCCAAAGGGGGTTGAGGTATACCAAATGATACTGGGCTCCCACAACATCTGTACCTTTCTATCATTCCTCCAATTGGTCCAGGAGCACCTGAGGCGCACAAGCCCAGGCTTCACCAACTTCATTGTGTTGGACAACGTTGGTCTCTACAAGGTGGCTGATCATTCTAGAAGAATTCCCAATGATTGACACTAACAGCACAGTGGGCCCCCAGCAATTGGCCACGGAAATTTTGCACCTTCTCTTCCTCCCTGCTTATTTGCCCTTCCTAAATCCCATCAAGGAAGTCTTTGGGTGGCTCAAGCAAGTCGTCAAGCAAGGAACCCCAACTGGGACCAAGGACCTCTTTAATTTGCAGAAGGCCAGGATACACACCCTCCCAGCCAAGACCGTGGCCAAATTCTATGGCCACGCTGATTTGTTCATCCCTGTGTGCCTAGCCAAACAGCCAATCAATTAAAGGCTTAGCTTGTCTGACTTTTTTATATTCTCTAATTTACTATTTAAGATTTATTACTTATTATTTTATATTTAGAAGCTTCTAAGCCCACAATCACATTCAGCAGGACCATCAATGAAGGTTAGTAATTTATTTATTTATAACTACTTTTTTATTGTGGCATCTAAGGGTATCCCAAACACTTGATACTGGATTACGCAAACACATTAATATCACTTTTGACAAATAAATATAATAATCAAAAAAAGTTAAATGTAAAGTGTACAAATCAGAAGTAGATTTTATTGAAATATATTATTATGCTTTTATTAAGACCTTCTCTGGGATATATTATGCAAATCTTGTTTTCTAAAATAAGAATTAGAAAATTTTATTATAATAAAAATAATATAAATTGCAATGTAATTATTTGGAAGAGAGAATTTATTAAGAGCGCCTGTAGTTAGTTCTTCTGTATGTACCCACCCCGCAATGGAGGTGGCGCAAAACCTCCACTGCCACACTGTGGAGGGTGGATACACCCTTATTAAAATATTCACAGCAACTAGTAAAAGGGAGTAGGGTCAGGTGCAAATGTAGGAGCAGCTTCTCTGGTGGGGCTGCAAACCCATAGATACCAGCCAGGACCAGGGCGTCCTGGATGACGTGATCCACCTAGTCATACCCAGAGGGGGACCTTCTTCCCGTCCAGGGAGAGCCTGGCCTTGTCAATTCCTAGGAGGACCCAGTCAAGATCCTCCACACTGGCGCTCATTCCAAAGTAGAAGAGATACCCAAGGTAAACCACCAGATGAAGCCTTTGCCCAGCAAAGGCTTCCGTAAACTCACATAATTTATTGAAAACCCCACTGATATTCTTATCATGCTTGGTCTTTGCAAAGGTCAGCTCCATGGCTGCAGGGACCCCCGTCTTGTTGGCACCCCAGGCCAACCCAAAGTTGGAAAGGAGGATTTTTGTCTTCTTGACGGCTGTTGCGTCTGCAACAGCCAATTTTCCCACTGCGCGCCCAAAGTTGTCCAGCAGGTAAGAAATTGTGTGCTCCAAGGGGTAGCAGAAGCGAGCAGCTGCACGGGCCTGGCCCATCTCCGGTACATCCTTAAATGGGAGCACCACCAGGACGTCCCAAACAAGCTCAATGGAGCTTACACAGTAAACTCCACTGAGGAATACCGGGTCAATGCAGACCAGTTGGGCATCCTTGTAGGCAGTAACTGCCCACTCAGATGCTCCCTTGCCATGCTTCAGCCCAGTTAATGCCTCCCACAACATTGGAAAGGACCTGTGGACCCTGTCTTTGAGCTCCCGCAAGACAGGGGGTGGCAGAAACAGCTGCCTTGCCACATGATTGGCGTAGTTTGTGTAGAATGTGGCAGGGACAAAGGGGACCAGGACTTGGCAGAGTTCACCATCAATGTTCTCTAAAAAAGGTAAGTATTTTGAAGTTGTTATTAATTTTTTTTTTAGATTACCTTCACAGGTTTCCTCCTTGCAGGCGGCTTCAGCAGGCTTTTCCATTCTTGGTGCAAGTAATTGTGCTGGCAATTCAGTGTCCACAGTTCTTGCGCGCTTTGCAGGTTTGAGATGTTCATACATCTCAGGGTCATCAACCCAGATGGATGGCACAGAGAGGGCAAAGGACTTGAATTGAAGGCCTTCCATAACGTACTTCTGGACATTTAAAAGCCTTTCAATTGTTGTTTTGGGGGTGTCTGGCATCTTGTCCATGAGTGCTTTTGCGGACACCTTTTCAATTTTTGTCCCCTGTAAGGACGGCAGCCATGACTTTTGCCTTGACCTTGCAGTCAATGTCTTTGATTTTGGCAATTGCCAAGTTGAGATCCTTTAAAAGCTTCTCCAATTCTCTCATTGATTTTTTACTAACCTTTTCATATGTTTTTATAGCTTTTGCCCCAATAAATTCTGTATTATTTTGATACTGTTGCCTCTTTGTTTATTCCTTTTTGTTTTCCCATTTACTACAATATCCCATCTTTTTACCCATTTTGTATATGTTTTACACTCATCTCAATATGTGTTGTTTGCTTTGTGTTGGCATTGTTTCCTTGATTATCATATTCTTTTTGGCGCTTTGCACAGCCCCATGTGAAAATATTAACAACAATTTGGTGATCAGCTAAATTTGAATTAGAAAATTATGTGTTAACTGTGTTTAGATAAAGTTGTTACTGATCCAAATTCAAAACCTTAATGATAAACTTTAAGCCAATCAGGAGCCGAGTGATAAAGTGATTGTTGTGACATAAAGGGTCATTCAATAATTCTTTGGTGTATGTGCGCTAATTAATATGATTGGCTGGATGTTTTGCCATTGTACACCATTGCTGTTGTGGCAAGTTGTTGATGGACTAGTACCCAATCAGCTGCTGGGTTAGCACTAGTCCATCAACAACTTGCCACAGCAGCAATGGTATACAATGGCAAAACATCCAGCCAATCATATTAATTAGCGCACATACACCAAATAATTATTGAATGACCCTTTATGTCACAGCAATCACTTTATCACTCAGCTCCTGATTGGCTTAAAGTTTATCATTAAAGTTTTGAATTTGGATCAGTAACAACTTTATCTAAACACAGTTAACACATAATTTTCTAATTCAAATTTAGCTGATCACCAAATTGTTGTTAATATTTTCACATGGGGCTGTGTCTGGGTACTAAAAATAACTGTGTTCTGGATCTAGATACATGGTATAGTAAATATATGATTTTATAGAAATAAGCTGAACATAAAGAATAAAACCAACTATAAACAAAGAGAACATGAACAATTGAAATTCAAAATAAAGATAATATAAAAACAAAATGTTTGGCAACAGGGGGTTTATTGGGGCAGGGAAGAGTGATGCCTAGTAGGCAGAATAGCGCAAGAAGGAAGACATTGAGGAAGTGCTGGCCTGGGGGGTCTGGGATTAGGTGGGTGGGGCTGGAAGGTGGGGGGTGGTGGTGGCAGGGGTAGGGGTAGGAGGATTGCGCGTGATGGCCGCCATATACCGTTGTTGGTATTCCTTGTCTGTCATTGGCTGGATGGGCTGGTAGGTGGCAGTGGCACAAGGTGGTAGGTGCTTGTCCTTCTGTGATTGGTTGCCCATGTTCACATGGAAGACAATTTGGGCAAACAAGTCAGCCACCATTTGGCGGCCAAAGAGAAAATTGTGGTCAAGGACCCCAAGATAGAGGTTGTTGAAAGCCTGAGGGTGGCACTCCTGGAGTGTATCTCCAATGTTAAAGAAGACAACATCAGCCAGATGGATGTCAGCGTGGCAAGCTGGGTACACTGAGGCCTGGTGTCTGTGTTCCTGGATGGCCTCAAGGGTGGTGGAGCTACCCTCCATCTGGTGGCTCAAGAAAACCAGATGCTTTGAATTTGAGCCATCCCATGAGTTGAGTAATCTACCAAGGATGTGGCTGTACAAGTATCCATTGATGAAATCTGGGTTTTTCTGATAGTAAACAAAACCCTTGGCTGAAACAGCCAGAAATGCACCAATAAATGTCCCCTTCTTGACCTTCTTCCTTCTATTCTTGGTAGCAGCTTTTCCTTGATCACCAAAATTGTCAAAAGCTATTGATAGCTTATAATACAAGACAAACATGACATCATCTGACAGACTAGTCAAGCATTGGACCAGGGTTGATTTGATGTCTAGATCATACAGGGAATCCTCAGCGCCATCCCATTGGTTGCTGGCAAAATTGGTAAGAACCCGTATTGAAGCCACCTTCCCATACATCCAGAGCTGCACCATGCGCTCAGACACCCAAATGCCATGGTGCGCAAGTTGCTTCCAGACCTGGGTCAAGAGAATCTTGGGATCCCGCTAGAGGAGGTCAAGCATTATTGGGTATGCCTCATTGATTTGGGACTTGGGGGCCTTTTTGGGCTTCTTGGCTGTCCCAATCAGGATCCCCTGTTCATCAGGTTGTTGAATTCCCACATGACAGTAGCTTGGGTAAATTGCAACTGGGCGGCAATCTGTTCCCAGGACAGACCCTGTAGATTCAGTGCCACAATTTCCTGAAGATTTTGGGCAGTGATGATTCTTTGCTTGGGGCGCTGGGCCGGGGGAACTGAAGCCTGATTGGCTGTAGGTGAGGCAGGTTGGCTGGTGGTAGGAAGTTGTTCCAAATCAAGGTTGCCATCCTGATTGGTTGGTTGACAGGCAGCTTATATGGGGGTGGGTACAAAAGCAGGGGCAGAGCTAGACGCTAAGTGACTCTCAAACAAGTCAAAGCCATATGGGTTGGGGGTCAGTAACAGGTCAGCTTCCTTGTTACCCGCCTCAAAGGCTTGGGTGTAAACAGGTGCCTCTACATTCTGAGCCTTGCCTCCATTGAAGCTGGCTTGGCTGCTGCTGGCTTGGCTGTTTTTTTGTTGAAGATGTTGCTAGTAAAAACCATTGTAAAAATCCTAGGATAAAATCACTAAAAGTAGAAATTTTAAATTTTAATGATTTATTTTTATTTTAATCTTGAGTCCACATTTGGAAGGTTCTCAAAACCATTTCATACAGATCAGGATCCATGAAAATGAATAAAATGCCTCTGTTCCTAAATTGGATAGCTGTTGATTGGCTATTAAATTGATAGTTTTCTATTTTAGGCTGCTCATACTACGCATCTTGTGTGAGTTCATTTTGTTTTGTGCTTGTGGAATCTTCAAAGATTGCTCAAATTTTGTTTTATTTTAGTTCTTCTGTTGGTGTCTCATATGAATCCTGATTGGATTATAATATGCTCTAGAACAGCATCCATCCATTTCACTCGTTGTGTCAGTTCATTTTGTTTGTGGTTTGAACTACACCACTTGATTTTTGATATAACTTTGTATAATGGGCTAGTGAAATTTTGTTTTTTGTTTGACAGTTCATCTATTAACCAAAAATATTTAAATTATTTGAATCCTGGATCTTGCGCAACTTTGATTTTGTTAAAATCTGAAATCATTTTGTTAAAATCTAAAGTATTTTTGGCTATTGCCATAGCTTTCAAAGCACTGTACTGGTATAAAAAATGCAAAGTTTGCCCCAGACCATTGCAGGAATTTATCACAGATATTTCCTCTGTTACAAGCTCCCAGTTCTGGAAAAAAAAACCCATGAGAACTCTACAGGCCAAGACTCTGGAATATATCCCCCAGAAAGGTATCTTCATCCATAAGACTACGGGGGCGCACCATTGAATATTAAAGCAATCTATTATAATTACACTCTATACAGGGTCTATAGCACCAAAAGGCATATATTATTAAAAAGAGCACATTAACATGGGTATTATGATCCTTCAGTGGAAACTGGAGATCACCTGTCACCTCAAACACATCAGCAACATTGGGGAACATATCCCCTGCAAATACCAAAATTGCTGTGATATCATTTTAGCAAGTCAGTATATTAAAATGATGCAAGCAGCAAAAAAAAGTGCCAATTTGACGCTCTTGGTTTATTCAAGATCTTAACTTGGAACCATAAGCTGGCTCCCAGTTTACTGGGCAAGCTCTTAGTGGTGTCCCCATTTTACCACAAATTCCTAATAACATCTTGGTTTTAAAAAAACAGTAGAAAAAACCACAGATTAAAGTAATTGGGGATATGGGGTCAATTTAATGTTTTCACACCATTTATCAGATTTTCTGGAAAGTCCATGATGGAATTCCAACTACAGGTAAGGTCTAATGATAACAAAATATAGAAGCAGGAAAAGCAAGAGTAACAGGAATTAAACCTGGGACCTATTGGGCCAAGTTGAGTGCCTCAACCAGCTCAGGCACCCAAGGTCTACCATTTGAGCTAGATCCCTAATTTCAGCTCCAAAATCTCTTCAAAATTTTAACCTGTCATATATATTAGATGGATTGAGCTACCTTAATTCAATTCCAAAATTAATTTATTCAAAGGTTTATTCCATCACATTCCCTAAATTAATATATTGAATCTATTACTGGTAGAACTATTAAAAAAGAAACATACAAGTTGTAAAAGTCTTTACCAATATGTGAGATTATGAAAATAAAACAGTTAGCCAAAAAATTGAGCCAAAAGATCATTTCACTGGATACCATAAAATTAATTAAAACCTTGGTGAACCAATATTCTTAACATCAAGAAAAGAAGTTAGTATCCAAATCAACATTAATTTGTTATATAAAGGATTATGGGTCAATAAATTTTCTGTACCTGTGCTTTACCCTCTGTATGGTGTCAGGGCTGAGAATTTAGGTCTCTAATGATATTTTCAATCTCAGTGATATTTATGTTGCAACTGAATCAAAGATAGTTCAGTATTTGATTAGAAAGACAACAGTCCAATAGAAAGGACAATAATGAGAAGAATATAATAATGTTTATTAATTGGTATCAAGACTAATATACTATATGAGGAGAGCCATAAGACCAACAGGGGGTGGCACAGTGGCAGGTTTCATGTAAGGTTTGAAGCCAAAGAATAACTTGCGCAGGGATCAGCAATGTCAAATTGGAAGCACTCCTAATTAGGAGATAGTGCCTGTAACTTCACATTGCCATCATATTGATCCATATTGTTAGACACATCATGGGGTGACTCACCAAGCGCCCCCTGTGTATTGTGAGATATGTTGGCAGGCAAGAGGGGAATCTTGGTTGAAACATTTATTCAAGGATTCTGTTTGTTTGTTTCTCCTTTATCATCTTTGGTTGCTTATAATTCCGCAAATACAGAATTTTTTCATCCCAAACTGCTGTCAGCCAAAAGCCCTCATTTCCAGCTTTCAGAATCTTACTCTTGAAAATGTATTTTAAGATTACAAATTATGAGTCAATCTTGATTAAGCATAATTCCCCCTATCACCACATTTTAATAGAATTGTGTCTAAAAGCCCTCAAAGACATTTATTCTAAGAGATTAAAACATCTCTGTTTAAGCTCATCAATAGAATCACTGTCTCAATCCTAGCAGTATTTTTCTTGTTAAAACCAATCCAATGATAGCTCAGTATTTTATTGAAAAAGACAACAGTCCAAGAAGAAAGGACAAAGAATAGAATAAGATCACTCTTTATTTAGAGAAGCACTAGTTAATATAATTTAAAAGGAAGCCACTAATACACAATGTGTGGAAGGGTCTAAATAGATTATGGGTTGCAAATATCTTGGTCAAAAGGTTTAGCACATTAAATAGGAAGTGCTTCTATTTAGGAGCTATTGTCTATAATTTGACATTGGCAGCATAATGCCCAATGTTGTTAAATACATCATGAGGCGCCTCTATGAGCGCCCTCTGTATATTGTAAAATACATTGGCTGGCCAGAGGTCAATCTTGGTTACAACATGAATTTTGGATCAAGAATTTCAATCCTTTCAAACACATGTGGACCTGGTTTAATCTAGTTCTGAAATTAATTAATTTATGAAATATGAATTAAAAGGCTCTGAACTCTGTTTTAATAGACATAACATTGTAGCATATTCAATTTCTCCCTCTTGGGAAATTAATTTCCCAAATGATTCCCTGACTAATCATTAAGTTGGTGACACTCTGATCAACTGTCTATCTATTATGGGACCCAACCTTTTGAGTCCAGAGAAGAACACTACTTGAACAAGCCCCATGACCACAATGATGTTCATAGAAAATATATTTATTCTAATGATAAATATAATACTATAAGCTCATATCAAATAAAAGTATCATTCTCTTCTTAGTTTTTCCCTTTATCTTGTTTATTATACTTCCCAGAAGTATATACACAACAGTGGTAGCAGAAGTAGGTTATCTACACTTACACAGCTTAAAGGAAAAATTCCTTCAAAGAAAAGGACAAAACAGATGGCACTCTCCACCAGCTGGAGACAATATGAAGAAGGTCAGGAAGTCCCTACAGGATTCACTGTATTCAACAATATCCTTTTATCAACCAAAAAGCACAACTTCTTCAGCACACAAGAAGTCCTGAACCCAACTCCAACTCCAGACATGCCCAAAATACCCAGGATTGTATTGCAACGCCTGCGCTCAGTAGAAATTGGAACCTTCTCAGGACTACGCTGTGAAAACGCCAACCTCTGGATTAAAAGCACCCAAAAGAAGTTCACATAAGTGGGCTACCCCCAAAGATCTGGGCAAATGAAATGCCTTACAAGTTACCTGGGCCACTTCCTGTTTTGTGAGAAAATGGTTTGAACATCACCCTGATCACAACAAAGACTGGGACATGTTCAAAACCGCCTTCCTGGAGAGGTTTGCCATAAAGGACTATGGCATGGTGATCATGACAGAACTTAGAGCCTGCAAACAACAGGAAATATTGTGAAGTACATTGCAGCATATGAAGACATATTTGATTGACCCAATGACATCATTGATTTGGATAGGGCTGAACCACAACTGGACTTCTACAATGGTCTCCCCATACATCAAACATCAGTTTGATATGTGGCGGTGCAAGAACCTCCAGGATTTATTCTTGAAAAGAAAACAGGCTTCTTAGAAATCTGACAATTTGCATGCAAGCAACAGACAGTAAAAGAGTCCCTCAGCAAAGAAGGATGCTTGATCAAATAAGCAAGCCAACTTGGCTAATAATCCTCACCTTTGAGGCAGAAATAGTACAACTTGGGCAAATCAGATGAATACTGACAATACACCTGGTGAGGAAAAGACTCAGGGGAGGGCTTAGACAAGCCCCCTCCCCCATTTTACAAGACTTGTACTGTAAATTCAGTCTCTAAAGGTAAAAATGCGGGATTGTCAAATTCTTTTGCGCAAACTCACCAACCTAATGGAGTAATTTTCATCTCAGAACAACTTACTTTTTTATATAAAAAGATGAAAAATATTCCAGTAAGTTGGTGAGTTCACGCAAAAGAATTTGACAATTCTGCATTTTTACCTTTAGGTTCTGAATCTACAGTACAGGGACCAAGATGTGAACTTAATCACCATGATGCAAGCATCCTCCAGCAATCCCATACTGTTTGCCAAACAAACTGAAAATAAACTCCTCACTTATCCTTTCTGCTTTTGCAGATATCAGGGCACAGCACTATTTGAAACTAGAGTAGTTAATTCCTTGCTGAAATTTTTTCCAACCTCATGAAATTACCCACAATCAAGAGCAACATCAAAAGAGTTATCATGGCAGATAATAGAAGCACTCCAGTCATCAAAGAGCCAAAACCTTTCTGGGCACAAATAGGGGACATACAGACTATCCTAGGTGGCCTTATCATTCTAATCCGTAAATACAATATAATAATTGGCCTAGATTGGATGAGAAAGATAAACCTCACATAAAATAAGATAGCAATAGCCTCACCATACAGCAAGAAGAAGTACATCATTGTATATACCAACTCACCTTGACACGCTCATGAGAGACCATATATATGTAAAAATTACTAAAACAGAAGGGAAGGACACTAGTAAAAAAATTGGAACACCTTCTTTTATGAGAAAATTTCTTTAAAGAATGTAGAAATTTCACTTGAAAAAGACCCAATACAACAACAACTAATCCAATAATTCCCTTCTGGTTTTCAATAACAGCTGCTAGGACTACCATATGACAGAGGTAATCAACACAAAACTTATCTCAAAGGAAGTGTGTCACAAGCATGCCTATCTACTTCCTAACACTGCAAGAGGATGACACACTAAAGGCCTATCTGGACAAAGCCCTAGAAAAAGGACTCATTTGTCCATACAAGTCTCCTATTAGCGCAGCAGTCTTTTTATAGCAAAGAAAGACGGTGGATTGCATCTGGTCACTGATTTCTAGGGCGCTAAAAAAGACACAATTAAGAAAAAGTATCCCCTGCCTCTGATTAATGAACTTTTTGACGTCCTGTGGGGGTCACAGTTCTTCACAAAAATTGATTTAACAGCAGGATACCATCAAATCTGCGTTAAATCAGAAGACATTCCCAAAACATCATTTTGAACTAGTACAGCTTGTTTGAATGTTAGTCCTCAATTTTGGCATGCAAAATTCCCCAAGCACCTTTGTGACCTTTATGAGCAAAGCATTCAAAGACCACATTGTAAAAAGAGCCATGTCTACCTTGATAACATAATCATATACAGCCTTACTAAGAGACAACATTGGAAAGACGTCCAAATAGTGCTCTATACCCTCAAAGATAACCATCTCATAGCTAAACTCTCCAAATGTGACTTCTTTTCAACTGAGCTCCCATTTTAGGCCACATTATCAACAAGGATGGGGTAAAACCTGACCCAGAGAAAGTAAGAGCCAGAACTGATATGTCCACACCACGCAATAAAAGCAAACTTCCCAAATTCTTGATAATTGTTGCATATGTCAGGAGGTTCTCCCCTGACTGAAGAGCATTGACTTCTCCTTTATCTTCAATCACCAAAAAACAATAAGATTTGTATGGACACCACTGAGAGTACAACACTTCTTCCAACTAAAAGAGCAAATGGTTACTGCCCTTATTTTGCAATATCCAAATTGTGAGGGAGTGTACAATTTAGAAGCTGACACCTCCCATAATGCAATAGGAGGAGTACTCCAAATTCAAACTGCAGAAAAGGACTTCCTCACTGTAGCTTAAAAATCAAGGAAGCTGTCTGAAGAAAAGCAAGAATACCCAATATATGACAAGGAACTGTTAGCCATTGTCCACTGCTTAATGAAGTGGTTGTGCTATCTGGATGTTGCCCAGGTATATAAAGTGCTAACCAACTACAAGTCATTGGTTTGTTTAATAATCAACAACATCTATATAGACAACAAGCTGAATGGATAAACTTAATATAAAGATATCCAATGATAATTGAATACAAATCAGGCAAGGAGATGCTTACTGCAGACACCCTATCAAGGCTATACCGTAAACATCTCCTATGCACTGATAGAGACCATAATTGGCCCATGTTAATCATGGTGAATCTCCAAGAGAAGTTACCACCTAGTACATCAATGGACATCTAAGAGAAAGTCCTTAAGAACAAGCATCTGTTCAAAAATGTATATGATACTTTACACTGTATATTATCAAGTAGCAATACTGTACCCTATGTAATGCCAACACAAAATATTGATATAATCCTTTGATACCACAGAGATCTGGGACACACCTGTAGAAGAAACTTGCATGGATACCTCAAGACACACTACTGGTGGCCCAACATGATGTACAATATCAAGAAAGTACTATAGCATTGCAAAGTATGTGAAAAGTACACCCACTTTGAGGCACCCCAAGCCAATGATACCACTATCAATCAAACAACAGTTCAAAGTGAGGTCTATGGATATTTTTGACTAATGCCCAGCAATAACAAAGACAAAGAGTGCATTATCACAGCTATTGGCTATGCAACTAGATGGCCAGTAGCAAAAGCTACAAAGGAACACAAAGGAAACAACACAAGAGAATTTATTGGTAAATAAATAATAGCTAAGTCTGGGAAAGATGAACTCCTAATCACAGACAGAGGAACCAAACTTAAAGCTATTGACACCAATATCCACCTTTATAAAAATGGAATAAAACACATCATTACCAGCCCCTATCACCCACAAGAAAACAGAAGAGCTGAAGACTAAATATTTTCCTTACATAAGCTCTCACTAAGATGTCTGCCAACAATCTGAAACTTTGGGCTGACATGATACCAACAGCAATTATGGTGTTCAGAACACAAATCAACCACAATGCAGGCAAAAGACCATAACAGCTTGTCTATGGTCATAAAACTGCCATTATTAGCATTACATCAGGACCACAATTACCTCTGCCTAAGTAATTACCAGGCAATAATGACCATGGCATACAAAATTCCAGAAGAGACCAGGAAGACAAGGAAAAGAAAAGGATCAAGATAGAAGCAATCTCCTTACATCAGGAACACTTCCATGTTGGGGGCAAGTCTACTTTGTTAATCACAACATGCACGATTTGGACCCAGAATTACGGGAACCAGGCATTGTCATGGAATTTAAACCAAACAACACCTACCTTATCAAGGGAATAGGCGCTTTTACAGAGCTCACACGCATGCACCATGGCCAAATCCACCTGTGCAAAGCAAGAACATCACACCACAACTCTCAACTTCCTATACCCAATGCAAAACTGGATCAATACCAAGCCTGAATCCCCAACACTCTCAAGAAAATCACCAAGGTTCCACCTTGCAGCACCCCAGGGGAGATGTCACAACATCTTCAATTACTCCCTCTTGGGAAAGTAATTCCTTGAGTGATTTCCTGACTAATCATTAAGTTGGTGGCAATCTTATCAATTGCCCATCTATTACAGGGATCAACCCTTTTTGATCCTAAGAGGAACACTACTTGAAAAAGCCTTGTGACTGCCATGACATACATGGACAGTATGAGGCTTCCCATGATACTATATAATACTCTAAACTCATATAAAATAAAGTATCATTGTCTTCTTAATTTCCCCCTTTATTTTTTATATACTTCTAAGAACTATATACTTAAAATATGGTAATCTAACACCATTATTTCAGGTAATTGGTAATCTGGGTTTAGGAATTTTGAACATGCCACCCAATCAGATTTGCTCATCTTCACCCAGTGCAAGTGGCCCTTGCTGATGTGAGGAGTTAGTGCCTTTTAGGATCACTTCTTTTCAGCTCAATTTGTGTGTCATATTTACTGCTTAGAAATGTGGTTTGATTAGGGGATTCAAGAATTTGGGGAATCAAATCCAGTGCCTTGGCGCTCAAGGTAAAATTAGGGCAGCATTTTGACACCTTAAATAATTGCAAGGCAGCATTTTATGTAAAACTTATTTGTATTTCTATCAGGTTTCAGTTGTCTAATTTAACATTGAAATTACTGTGTTGTGAATCTAAATTCATTAGGGTTTTAATTGGCATAGTTAATGATAGCTTGCAAGTTAGTTCATGCAAAAGCCTTTGCTTTTGCTTTTGACCTGTAGAGTTCTATTTACCCAAATATGGGTTGTCATCAATATCTGAGCCTTTTGGATCCTTACCAGCCTATCACCACTTGGAGTATCTCCACTAAAGCTACAGAGTTGAACCTTGGGGTTTAACATTGAATATACTTTTCTCCAATAAAATAAGTTTATTTTTGCTCATTAATTTTCACATTGAATCTTTGGTGCTCATCTTTCATTTTCCAGGAAGATATCTATTACTCATACTCAGATCAAATGGGCTTAAAGCCAGAGCCTAAAGTCTTAGGTATTTAAGACTTTTTCCCAAGTTCTTTATTATGTCAAATAGTAAAGCACAGCTCAAAATACGGGAATTCTTTGTCAGCTTATTCTATTAATTTATGCCGCTGACTCAGTTATGTTTGGCAACATTGTTGGGTCAAAAGTCCTGACATATATAATCCCCCATATTCCAATAAAGATATTAACCAGTTTCCAAACATTTTACCCATGTAACTCAGCTAATACAGCACAGTTACAACAATTATTTTAAATCTAAAAAGGTTACATATGAAAAACAGATAGTTGGAACAGAATTGACTGAAAATCTGGTGTAGGAAAATTAATTAACTGATTATCATCAAGCCCCTAAATTTCCATGTTGCATTTTATTCTGTGCTGAGTAGAATTTATTCATCTTGACAGCTCTATAAACTCATATATTTCAAATCCACCAATAAAATGAAGTAACTATTATAAAATCAGAAGCTAAGGTACAATATACATTGAATTAGTTCCTGCTTAAATTTGATACATTCAAATTTGTCACAGATGGCATTTAAATAGTATATCTAGAAAAAATGACAATTCATTGATTTTTATGAAAGTTCAACTATACTATATAACAGGGTGATCTTTATAGTTTAATTGTGTTGGAAGCTGGATCCCTTGATGAGATAAACTTTTACCAACTTAGTGGATAATATATTTGAAGTGTCATGGATTGATTTTCCTGTCTGCGTAAGTGCTTTGATTGGCTGGGGTTTAGTTCTCGATTGGGGTTGCGCGGACCAACTCTGGATGATTTCTAGTTTTTCGGGCAATGGGCAAAAATAGTTATGTTTAAATATTATGAGATACAATTTTTGCTGTACCGGAGGTTATCCGGTAGGCGTCCGGGATTGGTTTGCTGCAAGTTTATGCTCGAATTGAGAATTTTGAATATGAGTTCTCTGTGCTTGCTGCATCGGTTGGGTTAGTTGCTGTGAAATGGTGCGAAGATATTGATATTCTAAATATTGAAACATTCATGGTGACTTGGTAACAAGTGGGATTTGTTGGGGGAATTCGCACAATAACTTTGCCGTCAAGATGATTTGTAAACATTAATGTGTTCAAGCTTACCTTCTGCATGCAGAAGTTGACGACTACCTTTCCAAGTAATTATCGACATCCGCTAATGTAAATTATAGGCTGCCGAAGCAAAGCCGTTCTTTTATTTGGATTTAGGGTTGCAACGAGGGCGGGTGGAGTTGGGGAAAGCAGTTTTTCCTGTAACCAAGGCGAAGGTGCCTGAAAGGACTGTGTACTTGTCGCCTTCGATTGAAATGAAATAGTCTTTGCCATTGGTAAGGCTGGGGAAGCGGGTGGCAAGATCTTTTACATCGAGCCAGTAGCAGGAGCAGGACTGAGAGATGGTATCGAAGCCCGTTTGGAGAGTGGCGACATGGCCTTTTTTGTTATTCAAGTAGACAGTAGCCAGCGAAAAGTCGGTAGGCACGCTACTCTTCTTATCGTATGGGAACTGGGCACCGCTTTGCTGAGCACCTATTGGGTTGATGTATAGAGTGGTGCCGCTTAAAGACAGAGTAGATTCAGCCACAGGATGTCCACGGAATACGACGGGCAGATTGGTTGACAGCCCCAAGACACTGGATACAGCCAAGAGAAAGTTAGAGAAACGCATGATGTCTGATTACTTCTTAGCCTTGGAGGTGCTTAAATATAGCGAAGATGCAGGTGACCGTGTTTAAACTAAAGATGATCATGCTTGGTGCAAGCATGCTCCTGGCCCTGGTAGTCCCCCAATAAATTGTTCCTGGCTCTGGGTGTGTTAAAAAGTTGTTTTATAAAGGTTAAATATTTGAATTACGATCAGGCTGGAGCGGCCCTGAGACGAAAGCAAGTCAGGCGCAGCCCCAGTTAAAGGTATCTAGCCCCTGTGAATTGGGGGGTACTTTAAATCATCTATAGTAAACAATTATGCCAATTACCTTATTGGTACAGTTTCAACTTGAGACATGTATTCTATGTTGATGCAGCCTAAAATAAAACTGCTGTACCTCTGCAATCAATGAACGCATATTGATATCAAACAGCAGCTCCATGGAATAAACAGAGATACAAATAACCTATCTTTTCATATTTTAAAATGCCAAACTTAAACCAATAGAATAGCTTTCAAAGCTAGCACGCCAAGCAAAAATTAACTCAAATACAAACAAAATTAAAAACCAATTGGTTTATATTGACTAAAAATATAACTGGGCTTGCTCATGTCAGGAATATTCCTGACACTTATAGTTGTGTAATCAATAAACTGTCACCTGCCGCCAACGTGAAGGCACCTGCCGCCACCAAGCAGACATCCACTGTCAACGTGCAGACATCTGCTGTCACTGAGCAGAAGTCCACCACCAACATGCAGACATCTGCCACCATAAAGAAGATACACACTGCCACCATGCAGAAGCCTACCACAACCAAGCGGTCACCTGCTGTCAACATGCAGGCACCTGCCACCACCAAAAAAGAAATCCACTGCCACCGCGCGGGCCCCCGCCACCACCAAGCAGATACATACTGCTACCATGTGGTAGCCTGTCACAACCAAGCCGTTGCTGCTGTCAATACGCAGGCTCCCGCTGCCACTGTGCAGACCCCCGCCACCACCAAGCAAACGTCCACCGCCACCGCGCGGGCCCCTGCCACCACCAAGAAGATACATGCTGCCACCATGTGGAAGCCTGTCACAACCAAGCCATTGCCCGCTGCCACCGTGCAGACCCCCGCCGCCACCAAGCAGACATCCACTGCCACCGCGCAGGCCCCCGCCGTCAACTTGCAGGCACCCACCGCCACCACGCAGATGTCCACTGCCCCTGCTTGGGCCCCCACCAACACCAAGCAGATACATGCTGCCACCATGTGGAAGCCTGTCACAACCAAGCCATTGCCCGCTGTCAACGCGCAGGCACCCACTGCCACCGTGCAGACCCCCACCGCCACCAAGCAGACGTCCACCGCCACCGCGCAGGCCCCTGCCGTCAACTTGCAGGCACCCACTGCCACCAAGCAGATGTCCACCGCCACCTCGCGGGCCTCTGCTGCCACCACGCAGAAGCCTGTCACAACCAAGCTGTTGCCTGCTGCCATCAAGCAGATGTCCACTGCCACTGCGCGGGCCCCTGCTGCCACCACACAGAAGCCTGTCACAACCAAGCCGGCACCCGCCATCAACGTGCAGGCACCCGCCACCACTGCACAGGCCCTCGCCGCTGCCAAGCAGATACACACCACAACCACACAGAAGCCTGCCACCACCAAGCTGTTGCCCGACGCCAACACGCAGAAGCTTGAGCCATTAAGCAGATTCCCACCACTACTGCACAGGCGCCCACCACTCTTGCCAGCTCCACCTGCAAGCCATCCTCAAACCAGGCACCCATGGGCCAGCCTGCCACCAGCCAGCCACCTGCCAGCCTTTGCCCTCCCATGCCAGCAGGCCAGTCCCCATCCACTCCTTTGGGAAATAGCCAGATCAGGAAAGGCAATTTTCCCAAAGCCAAACTTGGGAGGAACTGATGCCCAATTTGGGAGCCTACCAAATGGGGAATGGACTGACAGGCTATCCAACAATGAAAATCATGCACCAAATTGAGTAAATATATTTGGATGCATGAAGAAGACCAAACTTGCACTATGCCAATGCAAACTTGGATCCAGCCAAACCTTCTCAATTGCCAGCCAACCAAGCCAATCCAGAAAAGGGAATAACAGATACAACTCAGACTCTTGGTTCCCCAATGCTATGCCTTCCAATAATCATGCCTTGCAGGTCCACTAGTATAAATAAAGACAAACCCCTCAATGATAGTTTGTGCTATCATTGAGTGAATATCCTCCTCAATATTATCACATTAATCAATCCTTTACCCAGGCTAAGCAAGTAACTTTACTAAACCCATTACCCCTCCCCAAGTCAGAAGATGAACTACATCATCTTCACAGCTGTCTTGACAGCTTACCTTAGGATAGGGGGCCACCAGCCAACCAATGCTCAGTCTGGTCCTAAACCACAGGGACCAAAAGGGATATCATACAATGAGCCAACTCACCTCAACTCAATGGATTTGAACCCTGGACACCTCTGGCGTCATCTCACCCAACTCCCAACTTGACTACTTATGTGATCCCCGCAGCTACGCTACTGTACCTTGCTGTCAGCCTTAGACAATGCAATATCCTTGCTAAAGCCTTCTGTCAGATAGTAAACTTATATCTAATTGTCTACGCCTTGAACAGCTTTGAGCCGCCTAACCTGCCATCTTATGTTACTAAAGTTTTACCCTCAATACTTGGGTATTACATCTCCTATTTTGTTTCAATATGGATTGATTTCATTTGCATCCAAGTTCATTCCGCTTACAAATGAGTTGATTTTGCTTAGTGCCACAGCTTTGAAAACTATTGTATTGATTTAAGCTTGGAATTTCAAAATATGAAGAGATGGGTTTTTTATATCTCTGTTTATTCCATAAAGCTGCTGTTTGATATCAATATGAGTTCATTGATTGCAGAGGTACAGCAGTTTTGTTTTAGGCTGCATCAACAGAGAATACATATCTTAAGTTGAAACTGTACCAATATGTTAATTTGTATAATTGTTTACTATTGATGATTTAAAATACCCCCAATTCACAGGGGCTAGACTATCTTTAACTGGGGCTGTGACTGGCTTGCTTTTGTCTTATGGCTGCTCAAGCTAGTTGTAATTCAAATATTTAACCTTTATAAAATAAATTTTTAGCACAGCCTAGTGCCAGGAGCTAGCTTGTCAATTATAATCAGCCTTAGCTTAAACAGTCAAATACATCTTTACTATATATAGGCACCTTGTTGAAACTCAATTTACACCTGGAGTTTCAACAGAATTATCATTAGACAAGGGCAGACACTCTTGTGGCACATCCTAATGTGGGGGAAGGAAGATTTTCTGTCATTATTTTCTGTCAAAAGATTTTCTGTCAAATTTGATCCAGCAATTTTTTCTTCCTAAGTAAATTATTTAGCTTTAAATTAAAACAAAAAATAAATATGCCAAAACAACAGGTTCAACCCCCCAGAAAGGTTCTGACTAAGCGGGTTTGTGACCCGCAATCTGGCTTCCCAGTGACCCGTAGCCAAATGCGGAAGTCAAATTGAATTTCCAGAAACAGCAACATTAGCAGATAATGATCCCATAGGTGGATGGCTCAATTTAGCGCTTGACTTGTACCAGGATCAAGCCACCCCCTTCACCATCCAACTGAATGATCTACATAATCATGTTCCTCTTAAAATGATCCACAATAACTATATAAGATATATCTCCAAATAAAGATTCCATCTAGTTCCCAATCATTTTCCCCTGTGTAACTCTGCTAAAACAGCAGTTACAACAAATATACACTATTTACTAATTAAAGCTATTATTTAAACATGTGTTGATTTTATATTTCTGAGAAGTATAATAAACAAAATAAGGGGAATATTTAAGAAGAGAATGATACTTTATTGAATATGAATATAGAATAATATATAGTATCATGACAAGCCACATTCCGTTTATGTACATCATGGAAGTCATGGGGCTTATCTGAGTAATGTTCCTCTTGAGTCACGAGGCTTGATCAAGTTGTGTTCCATTTAGGACCTGGATTGAGTGATCCCCATCATAGATGGTTGACTGATAATGTTGCCACCAGTTTATTGACTAGTCAGTGAGCCATTCAGTGATTTACTTGGGGCGTTAATTCCCTGAGAGGGAGTAATTGAAGATGTTGTGACACATGTATTTATTTTAAATTTTTTCTTTAAGAGACTTAATTTAAATCTTTACCTTATAAACATCTAATTAAATTAAATTAACTACCATAAATAAGAGCATTGAAAGTTTTAAATAAAAATTTTTATAGAATATAATTTCTTTATTTTTGAACTTTGATTTTTGTTGCAAAGTTAAATATTTTACATATGAAGAAAAAATAGGTGGATCAAATTTCACAGGAAATCTGTCAATGAAAAAATTCTTGGAATATCTTCTTGTCCCCTAATGTGAGAATTCAGCTTGTATCAACCAATTATAATTGGTAACATAAATAGTTATATTTATTGGACCCTATATAAGTAGGGAGAGTAAAAACCAGCCTTTCCAGATGCTTACAACCAGCATCTTATATAGGGGATTCTATTGTGCGCATATCAGTTGCTGGAGATTCCTTTTGAGAAATTCCATCACCCTGTAGTAACCTTGCTGCATTGGCAGATAAAGGTTTAACTTCTTGTTGTAACTGTGCTGTTACAGCAGAGTTACAAGGGGGAAATATTTATAAACTAGATAATATTCTTTATTGAGAGATAATGATTATATAGTCAATGTGAGTCATGGATAACAGGAACATGATAGTGTTGATCACACAGTGGGATGGTGAAGGGGGTGTCCAATTCTTGTAATGAGTCAAGCACCAAAACGAGGTATCCACTGTAGGGGATCAGCTTCTGTCTGTGTTGTTGTATTTGGAAATTTGAGTTAACTTCCTAGTCTGGCTTTGAGTGACTGGTTAATTGGGTTGCACTTCACAAATCTGCTTACTCAAAGACTTATTGGTGGGTTGAGCCTGCTGTTTTGACCCCCCCAACTGAATGTTGGCCTCCTCTGGGGGTAGGTTGTCAGGAGCCCGGGTGCTGTACTGGACTAATTGTTGTTCTGTGGCACCAAGGGCGGTTTCACGTTGTTTTTGTCTTGCTTTGCAGGGTCTAATGCAATCATGGTATAGGGTCTTGTCTTGTTTGCACTTCCTGAGTCCTTGCACAAGGTAAGTGTTATTGTTGTTTACCTTTATAATGATTGCTGGTCCTACTTTCTCTGGTTGTAGGTTGCTTTTATCAACGTTCATGACCCAAACTTTGTCCCCAACTTCATGTTTATCTCAGATGGGGACAAATGTTTTTTGCAGACGTTAATTTTCCTTTTCTTCTTGTTTGCTGTTAGGCTCTATAACTTGAGGGTCTGAGCGTGGGGGGACTTCATTTGAGATTTCCAGTTTGGGTCCTGTTAATGCTTGGATGATATTTGGCTGTATGCTATATAACAACTCAAAAGGGCTCTTTCCGGTGTATCTGTTCACTTGGGTTCAGCACACAAGTAGTGCAGTTGATAGCTGCTTATACCAGTCTCCAGGTCTCCCAGCGGTGAGCTTGGCCAAGGCTTGGATGAGACTGCCATTTAGCCGCTCCACGTATCCATTGGCCTGAGATTGATAAGGTGTTGTTACTGTGTGCTTGACCCCATTCTTGGTGAGGTATAAATTGGTATCTTCAGAGGTCAATCCTTTGCCTCCTTTGGTTATCAGGAGTTCTGGCTTTCCAAACTTGCTGATGATTTCCTTTCCTATGAACTGTTGTATGTCATTACCAGGGTGTTTTTTTACTGCTTCAGCTACTGGCCAGCGTATGGCAAAGTCTATTGCAGTGATGATGTACTTCTTTTCATTATGCTTCACTGGCATGGGGCCTACAATGTCTAGTGCCCACACCTTGAAGGGTAGTTGCATGCAGATGGGTAGTGCTGACTTTGGTGGGGTTTTGCTTCTTGCAAACTTCTCACATACTTCACATTGTTCTAAGACTTCCTGAAAATCTTGGTACAGAGTTGGCCACCATGCTTTGTGTTTAAGGAACTCATAGCTAATGCAACTTTTTGTGTGTCCTAGGTGTGAGTTTCCTGGTCACCTGTCCCCAAAGTGTGTCCTGGGTCATAGCCAGGGACCAGCTTGGACAAGTCATCATTCCCCAACAGTGGTGAGTGGTTGGCTAAGAGCTTATACTTGGCCTGCATAAGTGCAAACTCTTCTAGTACCTTGACAATTACCAGGTGAGCTTCTCCACCATACGCTTGTACTTCAGCAGGCGCTAGCCCTTCTGTAGGCCAATACCAATCCTGTAAAAGTCTAGCAAATTCTCCCCCAATAAACTCCCTTCCTCTATCTGTCATTTCAAGATGCCTAGTCACCTTTTCCCACTCCTCCTGGGCAGACTTACTAGAGGCAAATTTTCTGCAACCTAGACAATAAAATTCTTCCTCCCCTGGGCTAGGGTAGAAGATGTGGGGTAATTTACTCATAGAGCGTATATTCTTTTATCATGGAAAATTTGGGTAGGGGTAGTAATAGGCTTTTTATTCACGGTCAGAAGGAAGATCCCCTTAGAAACCTTCTGATATATGGCCTTAGTATAGGTAAAAATGAGGGTTTGTGCCAATATTTGGAGTCCTTCAACAATCTCTTGGACTCCTTGTACTTGGTCTTTGGCTTCTGCTCCTTTGTCTTGGGCTCCTGTACTTTGGTCTTGTGCTCCTGCACCTCGGTCTTGGGCTCCTGCACTTTGGTCTTGGGCTTCTGCGGTCTGTTCCAGCTCAGGCTTCCTTAACTTGGTATTTGGCTCTTTCTGTAGCTCTTGTGGCCTTTGTAATCCACTTTATCCAGTCTCTTAAGAGTCTCAGATAGCTCTCCCTTTTATAGCTCCTTGTTTCAGACCAAAAAATCTCTTAGAACTCTGGTTTTCAAGAGCTTAAACTATCCTTTTTCTTTCCCTCTAAAATATATTAGACTTCAAAACTTACTTCAGCCAATGAAATCCCTGAATTTTCTGCTTCTGCTCCTTATTTTTT
The DNA here is from genome assembly GCA_014839935.2 of Entomophthora muscae. Classification (NCBI taxonomy): domain Eukaryota; kingdom Fungi; phylum Entomophthoromycota; class Entomophthoromycetes; order Entomophthorales; family Entomophthoraceae; genus Entomophthora; species Entomophthora muscae. The sequence goes on from QTSX02004384.1 coordinate 72,510, forward strand.
AGGCTCTAACTCTTGAGTCAAAGCCCTCAAAACACTGATCAAACAGACTTTGGCTTGTAGCCAATCATACACCTTGATTCAACGGTTTTGCCAAAAAGGTTTCCACAGATGACTTGCTCTTGACCCTGGTTCAAACCCGAGGCTGTCTTGCTCCAGGTAAATGACTGCTCTGCGCTTTGAATTGTTTCACTGTGATTCCCGTCACGTTTCCCTGGCAAATCTCGAGCGCTTCCGCATATGTTTACTTAGGCAAATTTCAACCACTTGATTTTACAACGTTGTCTGTGTTTCTATGTGTTTCTCCTAACATTTTGCAACTTTGAACCCGCTTGCTGCTCGTCCTCTTGCCTCTCCTAGTTGTTCTCAGCAAAATTTGCCTTTTTGCCCTTACAGTTTCTCCATCCTATTTCTGGCCTCTTTCTGGCTCCCTTCTTACTCAATTCTCCTTTTAATAAATTTACAGTTTTAACACACTGTAGATCATTTTTCCTCCTCTTTCTTTTTAATTATATGATATTTAATCCTTTTTAAATCATAATCAGGCAGTATTATTATTTAACTGCTTCTTTTTATCCATTTTCCTCTCAAATGACACTAAAATCAGCCCTTCTAGCCTCTGTATCCAGTCTGGCTAGTTCCTTCAGGTTATCTCCTGGTCCTGCACTAACATCTTCTTAGCTCTTTAGCTAATATGTCATAAGTTCATAAACTTCATCAGTCCTCAGGCTACTCCTGCAACACAATTTTTGGTCCTTTGGCCAACCTGCATCATGATCAGCTAATCCTGCATCATAATCTCTGAGCCCTCAGCTTATCCTCAATCAGTCCCTCAACAAATCCTCACTAGGAACCTTCTTTGTTCCTTCTATACACTGAACCATATTAGTTCATTCAATTCAATATGAATTAACAGTCCATCAACTAGCCTTCACTGTGATCAAAAAGTCCCTCTCACTAGTATTCTCTGTTAATTCCATGAACTACCTTGGTTCTTTATCTCAGTCCCCATTACCAGAACTTGTAGACCCAGGCATGAGTCTACATTGAACTGGCATTTGACTGGGACCTTGCAAGTGGCACTCCACTTAGGCCATTCAACCATTGATCAATGTCTATGCGTTGTCTTTACTCACCCAAGTGATTAAGTCTGAACTTTCAGTCACAGAGTAATCAGCTCTACTTCCCAGAGGCCTTATCACACCAAGTTCTGCAGCTGCTTCCCGAGCAAACTGCCTTGGTGACACCTCCAAGCAAATATATACCCTCCAATGCTCACTTTGGGTTCTCCCCCAAAGCTCCCATAGGGGCATAAACGAGGACACCTCACCAGTCCGTTAGGTAGGATGCTTGCTCACAGACCTCCTGTAAGAGTATCAGGGTACGTAGAGCCCTCAGAGCTCTTCCCCTCTCTGGCAGCCTGCGTTACCAGCCAGGGGTCCAAAACCTTCTCCCCCCCAGAAAGGCAAATTCCCTGCTTGCTATCTCAGTCTTCACCTTTCCGCAGCCACAGTTCCCTGCTAGGTGAAGAACTATAGCCCAAAGCAGCCAATATCTTCTGCTGAGTGGTGGCAACATCTGCCTCTGGTAGTCCTTTTTACCTACCAGCCAGGCCTTACTTACCCTAGTAGTCTAATGTTACCTACTAGGCTCACCTTACTTACCCCTAATAGTCCTATGTTACCTACTAGCTCACAGCGTCATCGGCTAACCACACATTGTCACTCTTCAGCATATTGTCTTTATTTGAAGCCAAATCAACCCTCTCCTGAAAAACTATACACATATGGGTCACCACACTAGGTCTCTATGGTAATGTAGGATAGTGTCAACTTGCTGATGTGTGGGAACATAGGAATGGTGGTCCCGTTGGAATTTTTTTGATGTAAGGTTCCATACACGTCTGCAAATAAGTGCTCATTCTCAATGACTGTTTCCTTTGTTATGTATGTAGTACCAGGGGGGAATCCTTTGTCCTTTGTCCGCAGTACCAAGAGGGGCCAGTCTGGGTCAAGCCCATTATCTCCTCTTGTGGCTCAGACGTACAGGCGTGAGAGCGTGTCCGCCATGGTAAGCTCTGGACCAGGCTTGTATTGTATGAGCATATTGAATCTTTTCAAGAGTTTCATCCAGTATGCTTGACGGTGGGATAGGTTTGCTTGGGTTTTGAAATATATGAGTGACTTGTGATTGGTCAATACATGAATTCTTCCTGTTGTTCCAGAATACACTGTAAGAGAGGGGGGCTAAACTAACTAAGTTTGGCTTCCATCCTGGGGGAAGGATCCACCAGGACACCATCCAGTGCAGAACTGGTATGGCCACTCAAAGTGGCGTCCAGAGGGAGGACACAGAAGATAATTGGGGGAAGTAAGAATCCAGGCCCATCAAGATCATCCCACCAAGCAGCCAGGTAGCGCGCTTGGGAGGATGCTCTTTGACCTGCAGAACATCTCTTGGGACAGAACAGCCAGAACCACGGGGAGAGGAGACACTGGGGAGCTCAAGCTTGGGTGCTCTGAGGGGGTTGGGTTGAGAGCAGAATATTTGAGGTCATCACAGGTGAGACTCTTTGCCACATTTTCACTGGTGGTTAGAATTTTCTGCATGTGCCCTGGGATATTATCAAATATTTGCATGAACTTATTGGGGTTGGCCCTCACATGGTAGAAAGAATGGGAAATGCGACTCCAAACGTCTAGAAAAGAGGTCCAAATCAAAACCAATGTTGGAGCTGGGATGAAAGCCACAAATTTAAAGAAAGAAACCAACATTTTTACAATGCAAGAAGAAACAAAGCAAGATAATAATGGTGCTAACTTTTCTAGAATAGAGCAAAGAAAAAGGAAAACCTGTAAATTGGGGACCTGTAAAATAAATTTGAAACCAGAAGAACAGCAACTGTGAGCTATACGCTTTTCTGAAGAGCAGGAAGAGTTGCTCAAAAGCATATAGATCTGGGCAAAGACAACAAAGCAAGAGGGACACAAAACCAAACTTATATTAGGTAATTATATAATATTTACTAACTAATTTTGAGGTTGGGCTCAATTTTTGAAAACAGGGGAGGTAAGTGTATAAGACTATACTAATTTTAACTTTAGGAGCTTCAAAACAGTAACTGTAAACCCAGGGACGGTGGCAAAGGTAGGGGATAGTTAAAGCTCTTACTAACAGCTTTAGGAAACAAATAGGACCTCAAAACAAAGAGCCAGAAAACCAAAATTCAATTTTTAAAAGTGTGAACTTTATTTTGAAAGAATAAGCTAGCAGGGGATCAAAAGTCCCCTGTCTTGCTTTGAGGGGGGCTGGCTTCAAATTGAGAGATCACCTGACCCATGCAATGGATTTGATTGGTTGACAGATAAATTTTGCAGAGGCAAATCCATTAGGTTGGAGGTTTTTATAATAATTTCTGGCTCCAGCCTGATTGACTGGCATTGCTGGAGAGGATTGAATTGGCCTTTAATCCGGTTAGATTGGCATTTAAGGAAATGGCAGTAGTGCGACCTGAATGCTTAGACTAAATTAATTTCAAGTATGGACAGACCCAAGCCAAAAAATAGTCTAAATTAATCAGAGATTCCTCCCAGGTGGGAAACAAGTTCATCACATTGGTATTTAATACCTGGGAAGGGTATGCCAACACAAATCTCTCATCAATTGTATGGGCTAAATCCTCAAGGGAATTAAGGGGCTTGACCAGCTTCTGAGCAGATTTCTTTGTATGGTGCAATAAATTTTCTTATCCAAGGCTAAAGGGGGGAGTGACTTTACAAACACCATTTGACTAGACAGTGTAAAATGACCAATAATTCTTTGTGGTGGATAGGATATTGACACTTGCTGTCAGTCAATTTTTGTGATTTGTAGGCTATGGGCAGGAAGTCACCATCATTGTTTTTGATTTGCAGTACTCCTCTAATGGATGCATCTGAGGTGTCAGTTTCCATCTGGTACTCCCCATTGTTTTTGGGGTACTGCAGGATAGGTGCTGTTGTGAGCTTCTCTTTAAGGCGTCTAAATCAGAGGTCACATTGGGCAGTCCATACAAACTTGGATTTGGCGCCAGTTATGGTAGATAAGGGTGCCATCAAGACGCCGCAGTCAGATATAAAACAGTGTATGTAGGCCACCATTCCTAAGAATGTGTGAAGTTCTGACTTGTCTTTGGGTGGTGGCATTTTGCAGATGGCCTGTATGTTCTGACTGTTGGGCTTGATGCTGTCTTTTGAGACTATGTGCCCTAGAAAAGGCAGTTGTTTGCGGCAGAACTGGCATTTGGAGGGTTTGGCTAGCAGCTTGTGTTGTGCCAGGATAGCCTGGACTTCCTCTAAGTCCTTGTGGTGCTGTTCTACTAAGGAGCTATAGACAATAATGTTGTTCAGGTAGACTAAGGCAGGTTTGCCTATGTGAGGTGCAAACACCTTGTTCATGAAGTTCACAAAGGTGGATGGGGCGTTGTCATACCAAAATTGAGCACTACACATTTGTATGAGCTGTATTTAGTGTGGAAGGCTGTTTTGGGAATATCTTCCTCCTTGACACAGATCTGATTGTAGCCTGAAGTTAGGTTAATCTTGGAGAAGACTGTGGCACCGCCCAGGGCATCAAAGAGGTTGTCAATAAGTGATAGTGGGTAACAATTCTTGATGGTAACTTTTTTTAGGGCTTGGTAATCTGTGACCAGACGCAGGGTGCCATCCTTCTTAGCCACAAATAATACGGCGGCCCCAAAGGGAGATTGTGAGGGACAGATAAGTCCTTTCTTCAAGGCCTCTTTGAGGTAGGCACGTAGGGTGTTGTCTTAATTTGGGGTCAGGCAATAGATGGGCCACCTTGGGTACAGCTCCCTTGAGTTGTATGGAGTGTTGGAGATGTTTTCCAGAGGCGACCCAGGTAAAGCCTCCTTGAAGATTCCTGGGTGACGGGCTACAATTTTCAATCCTGAGGTGTAGTGGTACCCTGGTGATCCTTGAAGTGTATGATCTTGTACTGGCAGGAGTTCCAGTCAATTTTCTTCAGGTTTTCCTTTTGTCTAGGGTCTCTGTAATGTGCACAAAGACGTGGTTGCACAGGAGTTGGTCCACTGAGTCAGGGTAGATCTGGTGATTGACGCCTTCACGTTTGATGGTCAATATCAAGGTCACCCAGTCTACATGAGGATTGTTTTTTTGCAGCCAATCCAGGCCCAGTACAGTGTCAAATTTTGGAAAGTCACTGAAGGGGTCTTGAATGATGGAGTGCAGGTTCTCAATCATGAAAGAGAAGGGGGAAGTTTCCCTTATTACGGCAATGTGATGTTCATCAGCTAAAACCACATTTTTAATCTGCAAAGGATTAGTGGCTAGCTTGAGCTTGTCCACAAAGCTGCTGTTGACTAGGGTTTGGTTTTTACCCAAGTCCAGGAGTGGTGAACCTGTGTAACTGCAAAAACAGAAAGGATATGACATCAGTTTTCTGGGGTGCTTGGCAATGGTGTAAAGCATTGGGTTCTTGGAGGGTACTTGGATCATTGGACACTGGTCCACGTCCTTGGGTCAGTACTCATCATTGGGCAAGTCAGGAGTTGTGCAGGGAGAGCTTGGCCTGCTTAATACTCTTCCTGGGATTTTCCCTTGTATTGGTTGCCCTGTGTAGCAGTGATACGGAAATGGGTACAATTTTACTGGCCATTGTTCCCAGGGGGTGGTCAATTGGAGCACACAGCTGGGTGAGAGTCTTTGGGTCTTTCTCGTTTTCTGGTTTGCGTTTGTGGAGAGTGTTCATGTTTATTCTGCTTTCTCTGCTTCACAATACAGACTTTTTTAGATTGGTCACTTGGTCCAGGTTTATGTGTCTCATTACATGTGACTTGAGTGCAGCATAGTACATGAGGTGTGTGGCTGGAGTGTCAAAGGCAACGTCAGAGGGTGCGCATAGTCAGAGTTCCTTGTAGGCACGGGTGAGTTACTTTACAGTGCCTGTCTGGGTTAAGTTCTTTACTTGGCGTATAATCATGAGTATGGTGTCTTTAAGCACAAATTTTGACAAGAAGTCTTGTTTGAACGTATCCCAGTCCTTCTCAACATATTCTTCATGCCACTTGTTGTACCAGGTGCCAGCATTGTAAGTCAGTTGGATTGAAATTTCTGCAATCCAGAATTGCTGTGGGCATTCCATTTGTGACAGTTTTCTCAGGGCAGACTGAATCCATGCAGCAGCATTGTTGTCATTGGCCCTGGCAAAGGATTCCATGGCAGCGCTACAAAGTCTTTGGGCTATGTAGGCTGGCATGGTATTTTCATCAGTTGCATGAGGCATGGCGGAGGGAGCCTGGAAAACCCCTTGGGCGGACAGGGCATGAACACAGGAAGTGGAATCACCATGTTCTGGTAGAGGACAAAACTATTAGGTATCTTGGCACCAGGTGTGTACAGTGTCCAGTCTACTGGGAGGCCAGACATGAATCTATCAAGGATTTGTTGGCTGCGGCAAGTACAGGCAACAGGTGGAATTTTGCAAGATAGGGTAGGATGGAGAACCTACCTGTGCTACCAATGTCATAACTGTGCTGTTTTAGCAGAGTTGCAAGAGGAAAATATTTAGAAACTAGATAATATTCTTTATTGAGAGATAATGACTGTATAGTTAGTGTGAGTCATGGATAACAGGAACATGATAGCATTGATCACACGGTGGGATGGTGAAGGGGGTGGCTTGATCCTGGTAATGAGTCAAGCGCCAAAACAAGGTATCCACTGTAAGGGATCATCATCTTTTCATGTTGTTGGTTTTGGAAATTTGAGTTAACTTCCTAGTCTGACTTCAAGTGACTGGGTAATTGGGTTGCAGGTCACAAATCTGCTTACTTAAAGCCTTTTTGGTGGGTCAAGCCTGCTGTTTTGATATTCTCATATTTGGTCACATGCATAATGATCTTCACCTTGAACAGGGACACTTTATTCTATAGCACCAATCAGTGATTTAAAATAGGGCATATTTACCTCTTTTATTTGAATCCCAAATGATATTCTGGTTAAAATTTCCAGTCACCTCATGTTGGGCAAGCCATTTGTTGAAGTGGTGGCATACATTTATTTAGTTGGATTTACCAGCCTAGGGTTAAATACTAGCTCAACACAAAATTTTACCATTTTATTGCTTGCTGGTGCTTTAGCACTTGGAAATAAATGTGTGACATCTCACACTAACAATCCTTATTTCTTGTGTCACAAGTCTTCAATTGTATGCTTAATTTAGTATGCAGTTACTTATGTCTTTTTTGATAAATAGTTTTGGGTATATACTACTTGGAAGTATATAAAAAAAGATAAATGAGAAAATTAAGAAGATAATGATACTTTATTGATATGAGTTTAGAGTATTATATAGTGTCATGAGAAGCCATGTACTGTCCATGTTCATAATGGCGGTCACAAGGATTGTCTAAGTAATGTTACTCTTAGGACTCAAAAGGTTTGATCCCCATATTGGATAAGCAATTGATAAGAGTACCACCAACTTAATGATTAGTTGGGAAATCACTCAGGGAATTACTTTCCTAAGAGGGAGGAATCAAATATGTTATTGACATCTCCCTTGGGGTGCTAGAAAGTACAAACTAAGGGATTTTCTTGAGAGTGTTAGAGCTTCAGGCTTGTTATTGATCCAGTTTTTCATTGAGGACAGGTAGTTGTGTGTTATGCTGTGCAGCTCCTGCCTACATAGCTGGAGTCAATCATGATGCACATGTTTTAAATCAGTACAAGCACTGATTACTTTGATGTTATAACTGTTCTGTTTTAGCAGAGTTACAAAGGAGAAAATATTTAGAAAATAGATAATGTTCTTTATGGAGAGATTTATATTATATAGTTAGTATGAATTGTGGGTAGAAGGAACATGATTGTGTTGATCAATTGGCTGGATAGTGAAGGGGGTGGCTTGATTCTATTAAAGATTTAAGCGCCAAAATGAGGTATTCACCATAAGGGATTAGCTTTTTTTTATGAAGTTGAATTTGGAAATTCAAGTTGACTTCCTAGTTTGGCTTCAAGTGACTGGATAATTAGATTGCAGGTCACAAACCTGCTTACTCAGAACCTTGCTGGCAGGTCAAGCCTGCTGTTTTGACACCCCCAGCTGAAGTTTGACCTCCTCTGGGAAAGGTTGTCAGGGAGGTTGTCAGGAGCCTGGGCGCCATATTGCACCAGCTGTTGTTTGGTGGCGGGTAGCACGGTTTTGCGTTGTTTTTGTCTTGCTTTAAGGGCATTAGGCAGTTGTGGTGGAGGACATTATCTTGCTTGCGCTTTCCAAGCCCTTACATAAGGTAAGTGTTGTTTTAATTTACCTTTAGGATGATGGCAGGTCCCAATTTTTCTGGCTGTAATTTACTCTTGTTGGTATTCATTACCCAGACTATGTCACTGACCTCATGTCTGTCTTAGATGGGGACAAAGGTATTTTGTAGGCGTTTTTCTTCTCTTTCTAATTGGTTGGTGTTGGCCTGTATGACTTGAGAGTCTGAGTAGGATGGAACTTCACTGGGAATTTCCAGCTTGGGTCCTGATAGCGCTTGTATGATATTGGGCTGTGTGTCATAGACTAGCTCAAATGGGGTTTTCCTGGTGGATCTGTTCACGCTGGTCTCGCATACAAGCAATGTAGTTTGTAGCTGCTTGTGCCAGTCCTCAGGTCTCCTGGCAGTGAGCTTGGCAAGGGCCTGTACTAAGCTGCCATTTAACCGGTCAACACATCCATTGGCCTGAGGGTGGTAAGGTGTTGTCACGGTGTGCTTGACCCCATTCTTGGTGAGGTATACATTGGTATCTTCAGAGGTCAATTCTTTGCCTCTGTTGGTTATCAGGAGTTCTTGCTTTCCAAGCTTGGTGATGATTTCTTTCCCTATGAACTGCTGACTTTCATTGCCTATATGTGTTTTTACTGCTTGTGCCACTGGCCATTGTGTGGCAAAGTCTATTGCGGTAATGATGTATTTCTTATCATTATTGTTCTCTGGCATGAGGCCCACAATATCTAGGGCCCACACCTTGAAGGGTAGTTGCATGCAGATAGGTAGTACTGACTTAGGTGAGGTTTTGATCTTTGAGAATTTCTGACATGCTTCACATCAGTCCAAGACTTCCTGGATGTCCCAGTACAGATTCAGCCACCATGCTTTGTGTTTGAGGAATTCATAGAGGTTGCGGCTTTTTGTGTGTCCCAAGTCTATGTGATAATGTAGGATTGGGTTAACTTGCTGATGTGTGGGAATATAAGGGATGGTGGTCCTGTTGGTCATTTTACAATGTAAAGTTCCATATATGTCTTCAAATAAGTGTCTATTCTTAATTACTGCGTCTTTTGTTATGTCTGTGATGCCAGGGGGAAGCCTTTGTCCTTTGTATGGAGCACCAGGAAAGGCCAGTCTGGGTCAAGCCCATTTTTGCCCCTTGTGGCCCTGACATATAGGTGCAAGAGTGCGTCTGCCATGGCAAGCTCTGGACCAGGCTTATATTGTATGATCATATTAAACCTCTCCAGGAGTTTCATCCAGAAAGCCTGATAGTGGATAGATTTGCTTGGGGTTTGATATATATAGGCAACTTGTGGTTGGTCAACGCTTTGAATTCTTCCTTTTGCTCTAGGTAACAGCTCCGTTTGACAAGGTAGTGCATGATTGCCAAAAATTTCTTGTCATGTATAGGGTATTGACACTTGTTGTCTATCAGTTTACTTGACTCATAGGCTACAGGGAGGAAATTGCCATTGCTGTTCTTGATTTTTAGTACCCCTCTAATGGATGCTTCAGAGACTTCTGTTTCCATTTGGTATTTCCCATTGTGTTTTGGATATTTTAGGATAGGTATGGCGGTGAGTTTTTCCTTAAGACATCTGAAACAAAGGTTGCGTTAAGGGGTTCCATATAAACTTGGATTTGGCGCTAGTTATGGAGTACAGAGGTGCAGTCAGGACATCACAGTTGGGGATGAATTGTTGTACTTAGGCAATCATTCATAGGAATGTGCATAGTTCTGACTTTTCCTTTGGAGGTGGCATCTTGCAAATGGCCTGGATTTTCTGACTGTTGGGCTTAATGCCATCCTTTGAAACTATGTGTCCCAGGAAGTGCAGCTGTTTGCAGAAGAATTGGCATTTGGAGGGCTTGGCTAGCAGTTTGTGTTATTCCAGAGTAGCAAAGACTGCCTCCAAGTCCTAATGGTGTTGCTCTACCAAAGGGCTGTAGATGGATATGTTGTCCAGGTACACTAGAGTGTGCTAGCCAATGTGGGGGCAAACATCTTGTTTGTAAAGGTAACAAAGGAAGACAGTGTGTTGGTCATCCCAAAGTTGAAGATGATACACTTGTATGACCCATACTTGGTGTGAAACACTGTCTTGGGTATGTCTACCACCTTGATGAAATTTGATTGTAGCCTGCTGTTAGATCAATCTTGGAGAAGACAGTTGCCCCACCCAAAGCGTCAAAGATGTTGTCAATAAGTGAAGCAGGTAACTATTCTTGATGGTAACTTCTTTTAGGGCTCCATAATCCGTAACCAGTTGAAGAGTGTCATTTTTCTTTGCCACAAATAATACAGCAGCACCAAAAGGAGACTGTGAGGGATGGATAAGTCCTTTCTCCAAGGCCTTTTTGAGGTAGGCATGTAGGGTGTTGTCTTTATTTGGGGTCTGGCAATAGATGGGCCACCTTGGGTACAGCTCCTTTAAGTTGTATGAAGTGCTGTAGGTGTTTCTCTGGTGGTAACCCTGGTAGAGCCTCTTTGAATATTTCTGGATACTAGGCCAAAATTTTGCAATCCTGAGGTGTGGTGTTGTCTTGGTGGTCCTTGAAGTGTATGAACTTGTACTGGCAGGAGTCCCAATCAATTGTCTTGAGGCTCTCTTTCAGTGAGGGTTTCTGTAATGCACACAAAGACATGGTCACATAAGAGCTGATCCACTGAGTCAGGGTAGATCTGGTGATTGACTCCTTCACGCTTGATGATCAAGACAGAGGTCAGTCAGTCTACATGAGAATTGATCTTTTGCAGCCAGTCCAGTCTGAGTACAATGTCAAATTTAGGTAAGTCAATGGCGGGTCCCTGAACAGTGGGGTGCAGGTTCTCTAGCATGACAGAGAAGGGGGAAGTTTTGCATGTCACTGCAACGTGATTTTCATCAGTTAATCATGTTCTTAATCCACAAAAGATTAGTGGTTAGCTTGAACTTGTCCATAAAGTTGCTGTTGATGAGTGTTTGATCTGCGCCCAAGTCCAGGAGCGCTGAGCCAGTGTAACTGCAAAAGCAGAAAAGATAGAATATCAGTTTATTAGGATGTTTGGCAATAGTGTAAAGTACTGGATCTTCTGAGGTTACCTGTATAATTAAGCACTAATCAACGTCCTTGGGTTAGTACTAATTTTTGGGCAAGTTGGGATCTGTGCAGGAAAATCTTGGCTTTCTTAGTACTCTCCCCCGGCTTTTACCTTGTCACAATTATCTTATGTGGCAGTGAAGTGGAAATGGGTACAATTTGACTGTCCATTGTTCTCATTTCTGTGGCCATTTGAGCCAGCATGTTTATGGTTTGAATTATTGTTGTTGTGGTTATTCCCAGGTGGAGGGCGTTTGGAATGTCCCTCTGGATGAGAGTCCTTGGATCACTCTCTTTTCCTAGTCTGTGCCTTGTGAAGGGCATTGGAAAGTTGCTCTGCTATCTCTGCCTCACAGTAAAGGCTCTTCAGGTTAGTCACTTGATCCAGGTTGATGCGTCTCATCATGTGAAACTTGAGGGTGTTGTAGTACATGAGATGGGTAGCTGGTGTGTCAAAGGTGATATCTGAGGGGGCACACAGGTGGAGTTCCTTGTATGCTCAAGTGAGCTCCTTAACTGTGCCTGTTTGAGTGAGATTATTTAATTGGTGTATAATCATGAGTGTGGTGTCCTTCAGCACAAATCTTGCTAAGATGTCCTGCTTAAAGGTGTCCTAATGCTTTTTAGTTCTGCTTGTGCCACTTGTCCTACCAGATGACAGCGTTGTGAGTTGGATGGAGATTTCTGCAATCCAGAAGCGTTGTGGGCACTCTATTTGTGCCAGTTTACTCTGGGCAGATTAAATCCATGCTGTGGCATTGTTGTCATTGGATCTAGCAAATGGTTCCAAGGTGGCACTCCAAAGTCTTTTGGCTACATAGGCGGGCCTGGCGTTCTTGTTGGTTGGTTGCAGAATGGAGGAGGGAGCCTGAAATAACCCTTATGCCAACATGGCGTTGAAGGCGGGTAGTGGAATCACCATATTTTGGTAGAGAACAAACCCATCAGGTATCTTGTAACCAGTGTGTACAGTGTCTAGTCTGCTGGGAGTCCAGACATGATTCTATCAAGGATTTGTTGGCAGTGGCAATTACGGATAACAGGCAGAATTTCGAGGGATAAAGTAGGATGAAAAACTTACTTCTTCTATCAATGTCATAAATGTGCTGTTTTAGCAGAGTTACAAGTGAAAAACATTTAGAAACTAGATAATATTCTTTATTGAGAGATAATGACTGTATAGTTAGTGTGAGTCATGGGTAACAGGAACTTGATTGTGTTGATCACACAGTGGGATGATGAAGGGGGTGACTTGATCCTGGTAATAATTCAAGTGCCAAAACAAAGTATCTACTGCAAGGGATCATCATCTGTTCATGTTGTTGAATTTGGAAATTTGAGTTTACTTCCTAGTCTGGCTCCAAGTGACTGGATAAGTGGATTGCAGGTCATAAATCTGCATACTTGGAACCTTGCTGGCGGGTTGAGCCTGCTGTTTTGACACCCCCAGCTGAAGGTCAGCCTCCTCTGGGGGCAGGTTATCAGGGAGGTTGTCAGGAGCCCAGGCGCCATACTGGACTAACTGTTGTTTTATGGCAGGTAGGACAGTCTCACATTGTTTCTGCCTTGCAGGGTCTCAGGCAATTGTGGTGGAGGACCTTGTCTTGTTTACGTCTCCCCAGTCCTTGCACAAAGTAAGTGTTGTTTTTGTTTACCTTTAGGATGATTGCCGGCTTACTTTTTCTGGTTGTAATTTACTTTTGTCAATGTTCATGACCCAAACTTTGTTGCCAACCTCATGTCTGTTTTAAATGAGGACAAATGTCTTTTGCAGACGCTTGTTTTCTCTTTCTATTTGATTGTTATTGGCCTCTATGACCTGGGGATCTGAGAGGGGTGGAACCTTGCTTGGTATTTTCAGCTTGGGTCCTGACAATGCATGGATGATATTGGGCTGTGTGCCATATACTAACTTTGTTGAGCAACTTGGGTTATTGCTGGTATGTTTTAAGCTACAGATAGATTTTAGCCTTTATAATGTACTCTACCTAACCCTATGCAAGAGCACCACAGACTACAATATAATAGAACTTGAAGATAATTAACTTTATTGAAGCTGGAGTACAATCTAGCCAGCAGATGCAATCTATCCAGGGGTAACCAAGAGCTTGTTTTCATCCTTTCAGGTGTCTGTATTATTATACTGCAACAACCCTTGTTCTTGTCCTTTCAGAAAGTTCTCAGTGGCTACCTTTGCAATAAGTCCATCTTGCTGGCTGCGCCTATTTTTATTGGCTGTCCTTGGCATGTGTGTTGCTACTGGCCTTAGCAAGGCGTACATGGTACTTCAGCTACAGCCTACGCTCTTCTTGAGCTAGCCTACTGTCATTTAGTGATTAGATGTATCTTACACGCCTATTATTGTGCTGGGAAACTACACCATATTTAATTGAAACTAATAAGTGGTCCCTAATCTGTCCTCCTACATTGGAAGGTAGAATTCTAGTATTCCATTTGCAGGGCTTAATCAGTGATCTTTTTCTGGCTGGTGAGCCTTCTGTTTATTAATGCAACAGGTCAAATTGGGGATTATACTCTGTATAATAGCGGACTAATCAAATTCCACTTGTAGATTATTTGCCATGTAATGCTGACCCAAACCAATAAGGAACCAAATTATACACTGTGTAATGCTGATCTGAACTCAGTATTTCCTAGCCATTTGCATATCACTTGTTTGACATGATCATATACAGCCATCAGGCTGTGTGGGACTGAGTTGATACAAAGTCTAGTAGGGTGGAATGGGAGATATAAAATTGATGATCTATGGATTATACAGTGTGTAATCAGTGATAATCCCTACATTGGCTAACAGTTATATGGCATATAATAGCTACATCAATTATAAAAAACTAATAATATATGGTGTATAATCACTACACATTGGAATGATGGTCTGTGATAATGCAGCATATAATTGTCGCATCTATTATAATAAACAAATAATTACAATATGTGTAACTGATATATCATTTATAATAGATTGATGATTATACGGTGTATAATTACCACACTTAATAGAATATCAACATAGTGATAATACAGTGTGTAACTGATAAAGATCTTTATGCAATGATTATCTGATTGTTTGTGGTCAATCAGCCTAATCTCACAAACTTGAAGGGGCTTTTCCTGGTGGATCTGTTCACATGAGTCCAACATACAAGCAATGCAGTTGATAGCTGCTTGTACCATTCCTCAGTTCTCCCAGCAGTGATCTTGACCAAGGCTTACATGAGACTGCCATTTAGTTGCTCCACGTGTCCATTGGCCTGAGATTGATAAGGTGTTGTCACTGTGTGCTTGACCCCATTCTTGGTGAGGTATAAATTGGTATCTTCATAGGTCAATTATTTTCCTCCTTTGGTTATCAGGAGTTCTGGCTTTCCAAACTTGCTGATGATTTCCTTTCCTATGAACTGCTGTATATCATTACCAGGGTGTGTTTTTACTGCTTGAGTCACTCTCCAGCGTATGGTAAAGTCTATTGCAGTGATGATGTACTTCTTTTTATTATGCTTCACTGGCATGGGGCCTACAATGTCTAGTGCCCACACCTTGAAGGGTAGTTGCATGCAGATGGGTAGTGCTGACTTTGGTGGGGTTTTGCTTTTTGAAAACTTCTCACATAATTCACATTGTTCTAAGACTTCCTGAACATCTTGGTACAGGGTTGGCCACCATGCTTTGTGTTTAAGGAACTCATAGAGATTGCAACTTTTTGTGTATCCTAGGTCTCTATGGTAATGTAGGATGGTGTCTACTAGCTGATATGTGGGAATATAGGGATGGTGGTCCCGTCAGAAATTTTTTGATGTAAGGTTCCATACACATCTGTAAATAAGTGCTCATTCTCAATGACTGTTTCCTTTGTTATGTATGTAGTACCAGGGGGGAACCCTTTGTCCTTTGTCCGCAGTACCAAGAGGGGCCAGTCTGGGTCAAGCCCATTCTCTCCTCTTGTGGCTCGGATGTACAGGCGCAAGAGCGCGTCTGCCATGGCAAGCTCTGGACCAGGCTTGTACTGTATGAGCATATTGAATTTTTCCAAGAGTTCCATCCAGTGGGCCTGACGGTGGGACATATTTTCTTGGGTTTTGAAGTATATAAGTGTTGCAACTGAACCAATGAGGACTCAGTATTTGAATTGAGGAAGACAACAGTCCAATAGAAAGGACAGGAATAATAAGAATAATGTATTGCTTATTATAGAATACTGTGATTAATATACTATATGGGAAAAGCCACCAGGCCACAAGGGGATAGCATGGTGGCATGTTCCATATAAAGATTGGAGCCAAAGAACAACTTGTGCGGGATCAGCAGGTCAAATTGGTAGCGCTCCTAATTAGGAGAAAGTGCCTGTTGTTTGACATTGCCATCAGATTGGTTCATGTCATTAGATACATCAAGGGACAACTCATTGAGTGCCCCCTGTGTATTATAAGATACATTGGCAGACAAGTCTGGAGACTTGGTTGCAACACCCCCCTTGCCCCCTGCTTGTTGTCAGACACCAGGATCAGAGTTTGTGGTGATCTGAGCAGGTCCACACAAACAACTTTTGTGGGGGGATGTCGCGGCAGGGGCGCAAGTAATTGTGGTGAAGCTTTTTGGTGTTTTCTTTGGTATCTTCAAGTTGATAGGTGTGGTTGTCATAAACTGCAGCTATCTTGAAGGGCCTCAAGTGGTTGGGTTCTAACTTGGCTGAATTGGGTTTGAGGGCATAAATGGGATCACCTACAGTGTATCTGACCTCAAGATTTCTTGTCCCTCCCTCAGTTTTCTTGTGCTCAATGTCTCAGGCCTTGGTGCGCCACTGGCTCAGGGAAGGGGTAGGAAACAAGGGGGCTTTGTGGGAGCCGTGGATTGTAATTTCTCTTGTTCTACTCCTGCCAAACATTGGGCGTCCCAAAGGCCATGGTTCTGGGGCTGAACTCAGTGCCCCTATTGATTCTAGCTCATAAAATGAGCAGTGCAGTGGGCAGATGTTCACCCATGCAGTATTAAGATGTTCCTGTGAGAGTTTGGCAATCAACTGGATCAGGGAGCCATTCAATTGCTCTATGCGCCCATTGGCTTGCAGATGATTTGGAGTTGTGACTATTTGTTGTAGGGAACTTTTGGTGCAGTACGCTTTCATGACATGTCCAACAAGCTTGGGACTCACGTCTGTAATGAGGCGTTTGGGTTGTCCAAAACAGGCCACAATTTTCTTGCCAATGAAGAAATTGATGGTGGTGACAGTGTAGTTAGTGGTTGCCCACACTACTGGCCAGCAGGTGAAGTAGTCAATGGCTGTGATGATATACTTCTTCCCAAGTCTGTCTTTGGGGAGAGGCTCAACAATGTCAAGGGCCCACTGCTCAAAGGGTTCCATGGCCTTAATGGGTAGGACAAATTTGGGGGGTGCAGGCTTTGATGTATTCTTTTCACACAACACACATGTCTCCAGGAGATCCAATATGTCTTGGCGCATACACGGCCACCAAACCTTATGCTTCATGATTTTGAAGAGGTTGCGTCCTCTGACATGGCCTAAGGTGCAGTGGTAGTACAGTAGGTGTCTCCTTGCTATGTGGTGGGAATATATGGTGTCTTTTCTCCTGTTTCCACGCGGCGGCAGACATTGCCCGCATTGGTGATGAAATGACTTTCATTGACATTCAGTTTAGAGATGGTTACCAAATTAAGACCTTCATAGTGGGTTGCTTCAGGTTGGAGGTAGAGCATTGGTTAATTGGGGTCCAAACTGTTGTCCCCGGTGATGGACGCCACGTAGAGCCTTGAGAGGGCATCTGCCGTGACAAGCTCTTTCCCAGGCTTGTACTCAATATACAACAGGTAAGGAGATGGACTCTCAACCCAGCCTGCCTGGCGGTGTGTCAAGTGGGACTGTGTGTTGAATTATTGGAGCAACTTGTGATCTGTCAGGACACGGGGTGGGAGGGTGGCCCCTTCCAAGTAACAGCGCCACTTCTTGACGCAGTGCACAACTGCCGCTAACTCCTTGTCATGGATTAGATAATGTTGTTCCAAGTCAGTGAGCTTGCTGGATTTGTATGCCACAGGAAGGAAGAAGTCCTTGTCAGTTTTCACCTGTAGAACACCCCTATGGCTCTGTCAGAGGCATCAGTCTCAAGTTTTTATTGGCGGTTACAATTGAGGAGCTGCAATACAGGCACAGTTGTAAGTCTTTGCTTCAACGTTTCAAAGGCTTGATATCTGAGAGGGGTCTAGTGGAAGCGCTGTTTAGTGTTCAGGAGCTTGGTGAGAGATGCAATAAATTCTCTGCAATTGGGGATGAATCTGCTAACATAGGCAACCATGCCCAAGAAGGTACACACCTGACTGACATTGGTGGAGGATGGCATGCTGGTGATTGCCTTGATTTTCAGGGTCAGGCTTTTTCCCTTGGGCAGAGATGTTGTGCCCAAGGAACAACAGCTCTGACTTGAGAACTCACATTTGTAGGGTTTGGCTTTTAGCTGATTTTTCCAAAGGGTGTCAAGGACAGCACAGAGGTTTTGGAGGTGCATGGTTTGATATTGACTTAAGACAATAATGTTGTCGAGGTACACAACCACACATTTTCCAATCAGTTCCTCAAATGCTTTGTTCATCAACATGGCAAAGGTGGAAGGAGCGTTGGTCATTCCAAAGTTCATGACTCAACACTCAAACAACCCATAGCGTATTTAGAAGGAAGTTTTTGCTTCATTCCTTGGGGCAATGCAGACCTGGTTGTACCCCACGGTGAGATCAATCTTGCTAAAGACCTTTGCACCTGCAAGCGTGTCAAACAGGCTGTCTATCAATGGCAGGGGGCACTTATTTTTAACAGTCATCTCATTGAGGGCGCAGTAATCTGTGACTAGGCAAAGGGACCCGTCCTTCTTGGCTACAAAGAAGACAGCAGCCCCGCATGGCAAAAGAAAGAGCTGTATGAAGCCCTTGTCAAGTGCGTCTACAAGGTGCTGGAGGAGGATTTCATCTTCTTTTGGTGTCAAGTAATAGAGGGGGCGCGCCTTGAGAAGGGGTCCTTGTAGCTGTACAGCATGCTGGATCTCTTGGGGAGGAAGTAGTTGGTCAAGTGTTTCACTGAAAACGTCTTTATACTCCTCAAGGAGAGCGGCAAGTGCTGGTGGAGATGGAGTAGTCAAGGGAAGGGCCACAGGTGGTTCTGCACAGATAACTTTGACTGAGCATTTTGTGAAGTCTAGTTCCCCCCTTGAAATTGTATGAGCCCATTTCTGTTATTCTGACAAAAACAGTATTTTGCAGCAACTTGCTCATTTCAAAGGGATATATCTGAAAACCCACCCCATTCCTATTGAGGGTGATCACAGACATATCTCAGTTGATGTAGGGTCAGTTGTAGCAAAGCCAGTCAAAGCCAGCAATGACATTGTGGTTGAGCCCTGCCATGATTGGCCTAGAGAGCTTAACCTTAATGTTCCCCATTCTCACGGAGAAGGGTGCCGTCTCATGGGTAATTGCCACTCTTTGGGAGTCAGCCACCCATATGGCCTTGAAGCTGCTTGGCACTTGGTCTAACTGTTGAGCGTCTGAAAACATCTGGTCAACCATAGTGTGGTTGGCCCCAGTATATACCAGTAGTTTGTGGGTTTTCCCACAGAAATAGAAGGGATAGTTCAAGCAAGTTACTTTATTTGAAGAATGGCTTGCTTGGAGTACATGGTTGTCACAGTGGACCTGGAATATGTTGAGGGCTTCAACTTCAACTTCATGTACATTTTACTCACAGGGGCTCTTTGTAAGGAGGAATTGAGAGTGAGGGTCAAGTGGGGTTGTAGAACCTCTTGTATCTACAACTTCCAGGCTTTTCCTGGGTCCTCAGTTTGTGTTAACTGGAGCTCCCCTTTGTGGGGGCGCTTAAACCCATTTTCCTGTTGGTGTGGCTGGCAGCAACCTACTTAGTTGTGAGCACTGCCAGGTGTGGGACAAGGCTGGGGTGGTGTGTCATTGGAGTGGTGGAAACCCATTGAAGCCTGATTATTAGCCTCTGAAATTCCTTATAGCAGTCATCAAAAGTGGTGCAGCAACCTACAGGAACCCACTTGCAGATATGGGATTTTAATCCATTAACTATCAAGGTAACAAGCATAGTGTTCCCATCAGTCACGGCTTCTGGGGCAGTGGCAAGAGCTTGCTGCCAGGCGGCAAGATAACAGCAACAGAACCAGTCTGTTTGATAGTCAGGAGGGGAGTCCCTATCACAATGGGCAAGAATGTCTCACTGTAGCGGGACGTTGCGGTATTCTTTAATGAGGCCCAGGTAATTTCTATTTCTTGACTGGACCAGGTGGTGAACCAAACTGCAGCAGGTCCCGTAAGACGGCCTGAAGAAGTGGCTACCCACATAGGCTTAGGTACCTGACATACACAGAGGCAGGTTTCAGTGGAGTGGAGCCAACTGACAATGTCATCTCCTTCTACACCACCTGCAAAGGTTTCCAACTAAAGGTTGATCATACATTGCAACAGATCTGACTGGGGCATGGTGACACTAGTGTTGCGCTGCCCAAGGCGGCGTCAATTGTATACACTTGTAAGTACCAGTTGATTTTGATAGATGATGTACCCTTTGGGGATGTCCCCCTTGGGGTTTGGCAGGAAGGTTTCTTGGTGGGGAGTAGCCATACGGCCTGTACTCTGTCCTTTCTTAGGAGGAATTTTCTCTTCAGGTAGGTCATCAACCTACCACTGCTACCACTGTTGTAACTGAACCAATGAGGATTCAGTATCTGAATTGGGGAAGACAACAGTTCAATAGAAAGGACAGGAATAATAAGAATAAGGTATTGTTTATTATAGAATACTTCAATTAATATACTATATGGGGAAAGCCACCAGGCCACAAGGGGGTGCATGGTGGCATGTTCCATGTAAGGATTGGAGAGGAGGAATAACTCATGCGGGATCAGCAGGTTGAATTGATAGCGCTCCTAATTAGGAGAAAGTGCCTGTTGTTTGACATTGCCATCATATTGGTCCATGTTGTTAGATACGTCAAGAGGTAACTCATAAAGCCCCCCTATGTATTGTGAGATACATTGGCAGGCAAGTCTGGAGACTTGGTTGCAACATAAGCAACTTGTGGTTGGTCAACACTGTAAATTCTTCCTGTCATTCTAAGTAGCAACACCATTTGACTAGGCAGTGCACAATTGTCAACAATTCCTTGTTGTGTATAGGGTATTGGTACTTGCTGTCTGTCAATTTTTGTGATTTGTAGGCTACAGGCAGGAAGTCACCATCATTGTTTTTGATTTGAAGTACTCCCCCAATGGATGCATCTGAGGTGTTAGTTTCCATCTGGTATTCCCTGTTGTGTTAGGGGGTACTGCAGGATAGGTGCTAATGTGAGCTTCTCCTTAAGGCATCTAAAGCAGAGGTCACGTTGGGAAGTCCATAAAAACTTGGATTTAGCGCCAGTTATGGCAGATAAGGGTGCTATCAAGACACTGCAGTCAGGTATAAAACGGTGTATGTAGGCCACTGTTCCCAAGAATGTTCAGAGTTCCAACTTATCTTTGGGCGGTGGCATTTGCAGATGGCCTGGATCTTCTGACTGTCAGGTTTAATGTCATCCTTTGAGACTATGTGGTCTAAGAAGGGCAGCTGCTCCCGGAAGAATTGACATTTGGAGGGCTTGGCTAGCAGCTTGTTATGACAAGGTAGAAAAGGCTGCCTCTAAGTCCTTGTGGTGCTGTTCTACCAAAGGGCTATAGACAATAATGTCAAATAGGTAGACTAAGGTGTGCTTGCCTATATGAGGTGCAAAAAACTAGTTCATGAAGGTCACAAAAGTTGACAGCGCGTTTGGCATACCAAAATTGAGCACTACACATTTGTATGAGCTGTATTTAGTGCAAAAGGCCATTTTGGGGATATCTTCCTCTTTGATACAGATCTAGTTGGTGCCTGCAGTTAAGTCAATCTTGAAGAAAACTGTGGCGCTGCCCAGGGCATCAAAGAGTTTGTCAATGAGTGGCAGCAAGCATCAATTCTTAATGGTAACTTTGTTTAGGGCCCAATAGTCTGTGGCTTGGCGCAGGGTACCATCCTGCTTTGCCACAAAGAATACAGCAGCACCAAAAAGGAGACTGTGAGGGGCGGATAAGTCCCTTCTACAACGCCTCTTTGAGGTAAGAACATAGGGTGTTGTCTTTATTTGGGGTCAGGCAAAAGATGGGCCACCTTGGGTACAGCTCCTTTAAGTTGTATGGAGTGCTGTAGGTGTTTCTCTGGTGGTAACCCTGGTAGAGCCTCTTTGAAGATTTCTGGATACAAGGCCAAAATTTTGCAATCCTGAGGTGTGGTGTTGTCTTGGTGGTCCTTGAAGTGTATGATCTTGTACTGGCAGGAGTCCCAATCAATTGTCTTGAGGCTCTCTTTCAGTGAGGGTTTCTGTAATGCACACAAAGACATGGTCACATAAGAGCTGATCTACTGAGTCAGGGTAGATCTGGTGATTGACTCCTTCACGCTTGATGATCAAGACAGAGGTCAGTCAGTCTACATGAGAATTGATCTTTTGAAGCCAGTCCAGTCTGAGTACAATGTCAAATTTAGGTAAGTCAATGGCGGGTCCCTGAATGGTGGGATGCAGGTTCTCTAGCATGACAGAAAAGGGGGAAGTTTTTCATGTCACCGCAATGTGATTTTCATCAGCTAAAACATGTTCTTAATCCACAAAAGATTAGTGGTTAGCTTGAACTTGTCCATAAAGCTGCTGTTGATGAGTGTTTGATCTGCACCCAAGTCCAGGAGCTCTGAGCCAGTGTAACTGCAAAAGCAGAAAAGATAGAATATCAGTTTATAGGATGTCTGGCAATAGTGTAAAGTACCAGGTCCTCCAAGGGTACTTGAATCATTTGGAATTGGTCTACGTTCTTGGGTTGATACTCATCATTGGGCAAGTCAGGAGCTGTGTGGGGAGATCTTGGCTTGCTTAATGCTCTCCCTGGGCTTTTCCCTCATCTTGATTGCCTTGCGTGGCAGTGATACAGAAATGAGTACAATTTGAATGGCTATTGTTTCTGTTCCCATGTCCGTCTGAGTTTGTGGGTTTATGGTTTGCATTGTTGCCGTTGTTTACGGGGGTGGCTGGCTTGAGCACCTGGCTGAGTGAGAGTCTTTGGGTCTCTCTCTCTTTCCAGTTTGTGCCTTGTGGAGAGTATTAGACATTTGTTCTGCTTTCTCTGCCTGGCAGTACAAACTTTGCAGGATGGTTACTTGGTCCAGGTTTATGTGTCTCATTATGTGCAACTTGAGAGTGTCATAGTATATGAGATGGGTAGCTGGAGTGTCAAAGACCATATCTGAGGGGGCACATATTTGGAGTTCCTTGTAGGCACTGGTGAGCTCCTTAACTGTGCCTGTTTGGATGAGATTCTTCAATTGGCATATACTCATGAGTGTGGTGTTCTTCAGTACAAACCTTGCCAGGAAGTCTTGTTTGAAAGTGTCCCAGTAATTCTCTGTGTGCTCTTTGTGCCACTTGTTGCACCAAGAGCCAGTGTCATGAGTCAGTTGGATGGAGATTTCTGCAATCCAGAATTGTTAGGGTATTCCATTTGGGTCAGTTTTCTTTGGACAGACTGGATCCATGCAGTGGTGTTGTCATTGTTGACCCCAGCAAAGGATTCTAGGGCCACACTTCAAAGTCTCTGGGCTACATAGGCTGGCATAGAGTTTTTTCAGTTGCTCAAGGAATGGCGGCAAGCATTTGAAAGAAACCTTGTGTGGACAGGGCATTGAAGGTAGGGAATGGAATCACCATGTTATGGTAGAGGACAAAACCATCAGGTATCTCAGCACTAGATGTGTACAATGTCCAGTCTACTGGGAGGCCAGACATGAATCTATTGAGGATTTGTTGGCCGCGGCAAGTACAGGCAACAGGTGGAATTTTGCAAGATAGGGTAGGATGGAGAACCTACTGTGCTACCAATGTTGTAACTGTGCTTTTTTAGAAGAGTTACAAGGGGGAAACTGTTTAGAAACCAAATAATATTCTTTATTGAGAGATAATGATTATATAGTTAGTGTGATTCATGGGTAACAGGAACATGATTGTGTTGATCACATGGTGGGATAGAGAAAGGGGTGGCTTGATCCTGGTAATAAGTTAAGTGTCAAAACAAGGTATCCACTGCAAGGGATCATCATCTGTTCATGTTGTTGAGTTTGGAAATTTGAGTTGACTTCCTAGTCTGGCTCCAAGTGACTGGATAATTAGATTGCAGGTCACAAACCCACTTATTTAGTAGCTTGCTGGTGGGTCAAGCCTGCTGTTTTGACATTAACAGTACATATGATACTGTATTGCTACTTGATAATATCACAAAAGGTTCCATAATTCCTGGAATTACCTGGCCTAGTTGCAAGGATCAAAAATTGGGCAACCTGTTAACCAGGTTAACTGATTTAACTGATTTGAATCAGACTGTTGATTGCAAATGGGTTACTGCTGCTCCAGTTTGCCATTTGGATTTGATTCCCTCTTGCAAGTCGACCCTGATAAATAGACGTAATTTTATAGTCACTTGATACAGTCTCATTTATCAGAACAGATATCCAAAATTAGTCACTCAAGAGTTTTTGCGTACTGGATCAGGTACTTACTTGAAAATGTAGAAGGAATAGGAGCCAAAGATTCAGGTGGTATTGATTAGTCAATCTTTGATATATATGGGAAATTTTTACTCAAATAAAATTAATATTCTCTGCTCTAATTTTATTTTAACAATACATCTGGTAGTCAGTCCACTCTGCTACATTCTGTATAATTTGATCCTAAGTCAAATCATTAATGGAAAATGGGGACCTGCCATTGGTAATTTGTTGTCAGTGCCTCCCAATGTTACTCCAATGCTTCAGAATCTTGGGATCTTTCCTACCAAATACAGACCAGAGACAGTTTTTCCTTCTCATTTTCCAAAATTCTATGCAGAAGACACTTTGATTTTTTCTCAAGCTCTCTAACTAGGATTTTTTTCTGATTAGGATTAATTATTTTGCTTAATCTCAGTGTATTCTTTGGAAATTTTAAAAAACAGTACTTGAACAATTTTGGTGGTTAATCATCAACTCCATGTGGATTTGGGTGGTGGTTAACCACCATATGGGGACTTCTCTTTATTATCTGTCACTTTCTGTCACAGATAATATGTGATGTATAGTGCTATATACGTTTATATCAGGTGTTTTTTCTTAAGGAATTTCTCTTAATATCCATTGTGTACCAGATGGTAACTCCTCTTGCAGATTTATCATTGTTAACATAGTCAATTGGGGTCTCTGTTATTGAAAAGTAGATGTTTATGGTATAGCCTTGATAGGGCATCTGCAGTAAGCATTTACTTGCCTGGTTTGTACTCAATTATCATTGGATATCTTTATATTAAGTTTATCCCTTCAGCTTGTTGTCTAGATAGATGTTGTTGATTCTTAAAGAGTACCAATGAATTGTAGTTGGTTAACTTTTATATACCTGGGCAACATCCAGATAGCGCTGTCACTTCATTAAGCAGTGAACAATGGCTATCAGTTCCTTGTCATATATTGGATATCTTTGTTTGTCTTCAGAAAGCTTCCTTGATTTTTAAGCTACAGTGATCAAGTCCTTTTATGAAGTTTGAATTTGGAGTACTCCTCCTATTGAGTGATGGGAGGTGTCAGTTTCTAAATTGTACACTCCTTCACAATTTAAATATTGCAAAATAAGGGTGGCAACCATTTGCTCTTTTAGTTGAAAGAAGTGTTGTACTCTTACTGGTGTCCATACAAATCTTATTGTTTTGCTGGTGATTGCAGATAAAGGAGAAGTCACGGCTCTTCAGTCAGGGATGAACCTTCTGACATATGCAACCATTCCCAAGAATTTGTGAAGTTTAATTTTATTGCGCAGTGCGGGCATATCAGTTATGGCTCTTACTTTCTCTGGGTCAGGGTTTACCCCGTCCTTGCTGATAATGTGGCCTAAAAATGGGAGCTAAGTTGGAAAGAAGTCACATTTGGAGAGTTTAGCTATGAGATGGTTATCTTTGAGGGTATAAAGCACCATGTGGACGTCTTTCCAATGTTGTTCCTTAGTGAGGCTGTATATGATTATGTTATCAAGGTAGACTATGGCTCTTTTTCTGATGTGTTCTTTAAATAAATTTTTCAATAGAGGTCACAAAAGTACTTAGGGAATTTTTCATGCCAAAATTGAGGAAAGAACATTCAAACAAGCAGTACTTAGTTCAAACGCTGTTTTGGGGATGTCTTCTGATTTAATGAAGATTTGATGGTATCCTGCTGTTAAATCAATTTTTGTGAAGAACTGTGACCCCCACAGGGCTTCAAAGAGGTCATTAATCAGAGGCAGGGGATACTTTTTCTTAATTGTGACTTTTTTAGCGCCCTAGAATCAGTGACCAGATGCAATCCACCGTCTTTCTTTGCTACAAAAAAGACTGCTGTGCCAATAGGAGACTTGTATGGACAAATGAGTCCTTTTTCTAGGGCTTTGTCCAGATAGGCCTTTAGTGTGTCATCCTCTTGCGGTGTTAGGCAGTAGATAGGCATGCTTGTGATACACTTTCATTGAGATAAGTTTTTGTTGATTACCTTTGTCATATGGTAGTACTAGCAGCTGTTCTTGAAAAACAGAGGGGAATTCTTGGATTAGTAATTGTTGTATTGGGTCTTGTTCAAGTGAAATTTCTACATTCTTTAAACAAATGTTCTCATAAAAGCAGGTGTTTCAATTAAATTTACTAGGGTTCTTCCCCTTCTGTTTTAGTAATATTTACATATATTTGGTCTCATGTGAGTGTATCAAGGTGAGTTGGGTATATGAGATGGTGTACTTCTCCTTGCTGTATGATGAGTCTAGCACTATCCCATTTGATGTGAGGTTTTATCTTTCTCATCCAATCTAGGCCAATTGTTATATTGTATTTGGGGATTAGAATGATAAGGCCATCAAGGATAGTCTTATGTCCCCTATTTGTGCCTGGAAAGGTTTTGCCTCTTTGATGACTGGAGTGCTTCTATTATCTGCTATGATAACTCTTTTGATGTTGCTCTTGATTGTGGGTAATTTCATGAGGTTGAAAAAAAAATTGGCAAGGTTAAACAACTCCAGTTTCAAGTAGTGATGTGCCCTGATATCTGCAAAAGCAGAAAGGATAAGTGAGGATTAGTTTTTCAGTTTGTTTGGCAAACAGTATGGGATTGCTGGAGGGTGCTTGGATCATGGTGATTAATTCCATATCTTGGTCCCTATACAAGTCTTATATATTGGGGGAGGGGGCTTTCCTAAGAACTCCCCTGAGCTTTTTCTCCTTGGGTGTATTGTCAGGATTCATCTGATTCACCCAAGTTTTACCATTTCCGCCTCAAGGGTGAGGATTATTAGCTTGGTTGGACTACTTATTGGGTCAAGTATCCTTCTTTGCCAAGGGACTCTCTTTCTGTTTGTTGGTTGCACGCAAATTGTCAGATTTCTGAGCAGCTTGTTTTCTCTTCAAGAATAAGTTCTGGAGGTTCTTGCAGCGCCTCATATCAAACTGATGTCTGATGTATGGGTAGTTCATTTTAGATGTTCAGTTGTGGTTCATCCCCATCTAAATTGGTGGTATCAGAGGGTCAATCACAGATGTCCTCATATGCTGAAATGTACTTCTCAATGGTTCCCATCATTTTGAAGGCTCTGAGTTCTGTCATAATCACAACATCAGAAGCCTTTATGGCAAATTTATCCAGGAAGGTGTTCTTAAACATTTCCCGTTCTATGTTGTGACCAGGGTGTTGATTATATCATTTGCTTACAAAGCGTGAGGCAGTCCTGGTGACACAGAGCAATTTCACTGGTCCATAGTGTCGTAAATTGTGCCATTAATGCCATTTAAATATTGTCACAGTAGGTTCCATCATGCCAGGAATTATCTGGCCAAGCAAGAAGGCTCAAAAAGCTGGGAAACCTTTATCAAAATTGACCAAGTAAATGTATTTAAATCAAACAGTTGATCAAAAATGGGTTACAGCTGCCCCAGTCTGTCAGCTGAAACCAGCTCCTCCTTGCAAATTGATGTTGATAAATTGGCGTAATTTGAGGGTCGCCTGATACAATCTTGTTAATCAGCATGGTTGTCAGAAATTGGTCATACAAGGGTTCCTTGCAACCTGGACCAGATACTTACTTGACATTGTGGAAGGAATAGGAGGCCAAGATTCAGGTGGTATTGCTTAGTCAATTTTAATATATATTGAATAATTTTCACTGTTTCAACTCTAAGAGTTGAGTCTTCCCAAAACTTTACTCAATAGAAATCATTTATCCCTAGTTCTAATTTAATTTTCAAAATGCATCCTGTGGTTGGGTTGTTATGATATATTCCATAAAATCTAATTCTCAACCAAATCATTTCTGGAAGATGGGGCCCTGCAGTTGGAACTTTGTTGTTGGTGCCGCTGTAATGATCCACATGTTTGGTGGTTTGCAGGTGGGGCAAATGTTGGCCAAGCAAGAGTTTGGTTGTTTGTTGAAGGTGAGCCTAGTAGGTAACATGGTCTACTAGGGTAAGTAAGGCCTGGCTGGTAGGTAACAAAGGACTACCAGAGGCAGATGTTGCCTCCACCCAGCAGAAGATATTGGCTGCTTTGGGCTATAATGCTTCACCTTGCAGGGAACTGTCTCTGTGGAAGGGTGAAAACTGAAATAGCAAGCAGGGAACTTTGTCTGTCTGGGGGGAGTAGGTTTTGGACCCCTGGCAGGTAGTGCGGGCTGCCAGGGAGGGGAAGAGCTTTGAGGGCTCTACATATCCTAATACACTTACAGGAGGTCTGTGAGCAAGCACTCTACCTAACAGACTGGTAGGGTGTCCTGGTTTACGCCCCTATGAGAGCTTTGGGGAAACCCAAGGTGAGCATTGGAGGGTATAGATTTGCTCAGAGGTGTCACCAAGGCGGCTTGCTTGGGGAAGCAAGCTGCAGAGCTTGGTGTGATCAGGCCTCTGGGAAGTAGAGCTGATTACCCTGCAACTGAAAGCTCAGGCTTAATCACCTGGGTGAGTAAAGACAATGTATAGACATTGATCTATGGTTGAATGGCCTAAGTGGATTGCCACTTGCAAGGGCCCAGTCAAACACCAGTTTAATGTAGACTCATGCATGGTTCTACAAGTTCTGGTAACAGGGACTGAGATAAAGAACCAAGGTGGTTCACAGAATTAACAGAGAAAACTAGCAAGAGGGACTGTTTGGTCACAGTGAAGGCTAGTTGATGGACTGTTAATTCATATTGAATTGAATGAACTAATATGGTTCAGTGTATAGAAGGAACAAAGAAGGTTCCTAGTGAGGATTTGTTGAGGGACTGATTGAGGATAAGCTGAGGGCTCAGAGATTATGATGCAGGACTAGCTGATCATGATGCAGTTTGGTCAAAGGACCAGAAGATTATGATGCAGGACTAGCTGATCATGATGTAGGTTAGCCAAAGAACCAGAAGATTTTGTTGCAGGAGTAGCCAGAGGACTGATGAAATTAATGGACTGATTGCTGGTTAAGCTTAAGGGCTGGAATATGAGCTGGCTGAAAGAGCCAAAGATGATGGGGAAGAACTGGTGGTCCGGAGAAATGAGCTAATATTTTGCTGAATTGATTTGCTGAAGTGGGAAGATGTGGAACATTTTGCCTTTTGTTTAGTATTAAAATCAAGAAGGAATGTGAATAGAAGTGTGGATAAGATATTTATTTATTAAGTTACTAGGATAGATGAAGGTATGTTGCTATTAGAGCTGGATACAAAGTTGTTTTGGTGGGACGTTTTCCTTGGATTTTACAATATTTGTAAATAAATGGGGAAAACGTTGAAGAGGTCCAGAAAGAACAATATAAATAGTATTCTACTATTTAAATTGATTCAGGCTTTATGGAGGGAAGACTGGTGCCAAAATAGTGGACCAGTTAACGCTTTGGTGCACAAAGAGTTGTTGATTTGAGTGGTTTGAGCTATGGAAATTATTTTCATAGTTGGATCCCGGTGGAACTTCAGAAATGGTCTATTTCTGCGCTCTACATTCATTGGTTGAGTTCTGGAAGGTTTCCTGGTGAAAATGATTGGTTGGAAGCCAAAAGCTTAAAGTATAAGCAAGGAAATAGTGAATTGATACTTTAAGCTTTTGAGAAAGTAAGTATGTAAGCTTAAATTATTATAGGAAAAAGTGAGTGGAAATGGTTTAAGCTTATGAAGAAAGCCATTTTGAAGGCAGAACCTTTGGAAAAAGGACACTATAAGAAGGTGGCTGGCTGGAAAGTTACCTGATCTTTTTGATGTCTTTTCAAGGTCTTTTGGAAGGCTTTTGGAGGTCTTTCCCAGGTCTTCTGAGTTTCTGCCAAGAGGTTTTGGAAGCCTTTTGATCACCAGCAGGAGCTTGGTTGGACTGATACAACCCAAGATAACAGAGCAGGAGCCCAATAATAGGAAGCTGGATCCTAAGCGCGGCGCCAGAGTCCAAGTTTAAGGTGCTGAAGTCCAAGATCAAGTACAAGGATTCCAAGATATTGTTGGAGGGCTCCAAGTATTGGCAAATCCATATTGTTTCCTTAACCCCCAGGGCCATATACCAGAAGGTTTCTAAGGGGATCTTCCTTCTGATAGTGAATAAAAGCCCATTTCAACCCCTATACATATTTCTGAGATACATTTCCCCTAACTAGAGAATGACAAACCCTTCCAGCCGGTCCCTTGCTACAATACAGGACACACTTGGGGACTGGTGGACAGGAACCCCACAGCTGCTCAATGTTAATTTCATGCAAGCCAATCTTGGAGCTCCCCCCATTCTGGAAACTGAAAATTGTGTTACCTCCCAATGTCCAGAATTTTATTCTGAAGATACATGATGCTTTCTCAGGCCATTTATCTTGGGCTACTTTGGTTAGGACTAATTGTTCTACTTAATCCTAGTATTACAATTGGGAATTTCACAAAAAGATATCTGAAGCCACATTGGTGGTTAATCATTAATTCTATGTGGATTTGGGTGGTAATTCCCCATCACTTAGATATGGCTTCATACTATCCTGTAATTTCCATCACAGATATGGCCTTTAAATATTGATGTGTGAAGATTTAGTCGGTTTTGCTTTCAATTTTGGGAATTCCTTGCCTTCCACAGATGGGTCTGGCTCAATATCCACCTGTTCCAGATTATCATACCTATCTGTGAATGATCCTGGTATGACCTCATCCCAATGTGACCCCCTTTGCCACTCTGTCTACCTAATTAGTGATCATCAACTCTTGTCTACTATTTAAGTAGAATTATTTCTCCTAATAAAGACAAGTTTATCCACATTTGTGTTGGCTTTAAAATTCTTCAAGCTTCTTCCTTTCCTTTTGCCAAAAGGAAGTCCTCATCTTGTATTCCAGGAAATTAAGGTATGTGCCCTTAATTTTGTCCTGAAGGCTAACCCAAGGCTAGCTTCAAACCTCAAATATTTTGTTATAAAGATTTCCTGCTGTGTCCTCCTGGATGTTGTCCCCCAGGAGCCAAACACAACAAAATGATGCTCCCTACAGGGGCTGCAAGCCCCTTGGTTACCCTGTTCCCACGCACATTCTCTGGTCCTTCTCCCTTTTTTTGAAGTACCTAAACAACCTAAAGTTTCTAGTCCTCCTCTAGAATAAGATATCTCCAATGCCCCCTCAACTCCCATGGTACTGGTGCTGTTTCCCGGGCCTGTGTGGGCCCCCCCTTCCAGCTGTTTCTCTCAACTACAAGCAAGCTTGTGCTGCCGCCCTCCCCCCTACTCCACTCTGGCACTGTGGCAATGCATACTATCCCTGGTCTCCGTCCCGGGTATGCTTCCAAAGACCTGTATTCCTTCCTCTTGTACTTTGGTCTTCCCCCCCGCTGGTGATGTCCATGGATACAATTGGCGTGTTAGTCAACCAGTTCATCCAAACCTCCCTGGTTCACCATCAAATTGTATTAGGATCCCAGAACCAGCTTATAAATGCTGTAGCCACCGCTGTCTCAAACAACTATGCTCAGAATATGGAATATCAAAAATGGTCCCACAGTCTCTTTGTGTGTATTTCCAATAACCAGTGCAACTTGCTGGCCTCCCAGAAGTACTTGACCTCCTCTCTGAATTCCCTTTGTTCCTTGTTCCCTGGATACATCAAGGTTTGACTATGCAAATTGAATGAGTATCAAACAACATGGTGTGGGCAAATTGAGGCCTCTCTGCTAAAGCATTGTCAGGACTTTGAGACTCTGGTTAGTGAACTTAACCACTTTTGAAAACATATTGATTCCCAGCTTGAATTGATTGGAACTCATGTTGATACTCAGGGCTGCCATTTGCAGCATCAATATGGTCTGGATAAGGCTGCACTAGGCGACACTCTATATCAAGTACAAAATTATGTGGAGGATAGAGTAGCATCTATTGAGGTGACTCCTCCCGCTCCTCCTGTTGAGGTCCCATCTGACTTTGAAGCCAAGGTATGAGAAGCAATAGCAGATCTCAAGGCTACCACTTGATGTCAATCTTCTGTTCAGAACCCCCTCCAGTCAAACCTATGTCTGACCCTCACATTGCTTTGCTCACTGAACAAGTAGCTACTTTGTAAGGAGAAATTTAGTACTTAAGACAACACCTCTCTAATCCTGAGGACTCGTCCTCTGAGTCTGAAGGTGAAGAGGAAACTGACATCATTAATACTCCCGCTCAGGGCAATCATGGTTGCTGCCCTGGTTTAGAAGGCCAACCCCAGGTCAACTGCATCCTTGCCCTGGATCAGCTAGCAGAAGTAACAAATGATGTTGTTGATAGGCAGGATGCATTGGAGAGAGAGGTACAAAACCTCTCCTGCTTTACCAAGACAATGAATAGACAGGTCATCCCCTTGGTTGCCCAGACCACTTCCCTGGCCACTTGCCTCAACGGGATTGCTGGCACCTTATTGGTTCAACAAATTAAGATTGACAAATTTGGAGTTGCTGCTGCCACCGCTAGAGATATTAGTGGACAGAACAGCTCTACCTTGAATACCCAAGAGGAAAGCCTTTGACTCCTCTGGGCTAGACAACCTGCTGCTGAATCCAAGTTTGAGAGCAATCCCCACATTAATGTCCTCAACCCAGGTGACAACAGCTAATCCACCTCCTCATCCATTGACCCCAATTACAAGCCTTTGTTCAAGCAGATATTTGACCCTAAAACCTCTACCATTGCTGCCTTTCTGACAATTTAAAAGACTGCAATGCGTAGGGCCACTGATGAATTTAAGAAGGAGAATATTCTTACCTGCCTGCATTCCATGTGCCAAGAAGTTGTGGTCCCCAAACTCCCTTCTATTGTCACTTGGGATGACATGAAGCAACTCCTAATTGAAGAGTTTGAAGGAGATCTCAGCTTGTAGGTCAAGAAGGATGCATTTATACACATTGCCTTTAAGCCCAAGGAAACCCTGGCTGAGTTTGTGGATTGCTTCTACATTGAAAGACAACAGTTGATCACCAGTTGTTAATTAACTCCCCGGTAAGTGTACACAGCATGTTTGAACACTTTGAAGGTGAACTAACTCCTATGTCTGCACTTCAAGGCCCACAAAGCTTCCCTTACTTCAATGAAGAGGATCAAGAACCTCTTACAGGACATGCACTTGACCCATGGGGGTACTTTAGTGGGCAAAAATAAGGCCGACAATACAGGAACCACCTCCTGCACTCTGCGCATTATGACCCTAGGCTCAAGTGGGCTGTCTAAGAGACAAGGATGCCATAACTGTGGTCAAGTAGAACACCACTCACGTACCTGCACCAACCCTTGGGTAGAGGGTTGCAACCCAAAGGAACAGGCGGGAAAAGAGAGGTCAGCTTAGAGGCAGAGATGCTCTCTGCTGACCAATCTCCCCTGTCTCCTCCTGATCCCCCTTCTGACGAGGAACTTATCCCCTTGGCTGGCCTGACTATCCTTCACTTGTTTCATAACCTCTCTAGTGATTCTGAGCCTGAGGACTCTGACTGTGATGAGTATGATGGTTATGGTTACTAAGTACTGGCAGTCCCGGAGACAGTCTTTGTCCCTTACAAGCTACGTTCAGGGAAAACCAAAACTGCAACTTGCCCATCTGCAACTGAAGCTAAGGCTGTAGTGGCTTGACCTTACTTGGCTTAGGCTCATTGTCCCCCTGTCTTGGTAGATTCCTCTGAAGAGGCTGCTGAACTAGCAGAAGCTCTCTTTCAGAATGTGACTGTATTGCTCCCCTTGCAGACTGTGTATAAGGAAATTCCTGCCTTACAATGCATGCTGGCCAAATGGGAGAAAGAATTGGAAGCTGCTCAGGATGTGCTGGCTGTCTTACCCCCCTTTGAGAAAGATACTAATTGTGTGGAAGTATCAATCCAAAAGGTTAAGATCAAGGCTATCTTGGACACAGGCTCTCAAGTCAATGTGGTATTGTCCAAGTTGATGAAAAAACTTAAGCTGGCTCCCAACCTCAACTACATTCAGTTGTATGGCACAGCTGGAATGGCACAAACTCAAGCCATTGGTGCCTGCTCCACACTACCTATGAGGTTTGGGAAACTCCTCATTGCTTTCCCTGCTGTTGTCCTCAAAAACCAAAGTTACAATCTCCTGGTTGGTATGCAGTTCCTTCAAGAGTACAATGGGATTGTGAATCTTAGAGATGGGTACCTATCACTCCTAGGGTATGAGATCCCTTTAAGCTTAAAGAACCCCCAAGTCTTCCGGGAAAACATCTTAAGACTTGTGTGCTTGAGTACCCACTGGTATCTTCTCACTCAAATACAGGACTAATTACTCCAATATGTGTTCCCCTCCTCCTTCCTGTCCTGAAGAGGAAGGTGTGCCTCTTCTTTCTCCTGCAGCTATTATCAATCCTCCAGGCTCCCAAGTGATTATAGACTCACAGATATCCTACAAGCTTCCTGAAAAATCCTTTCTGGAGCTATATTCACCTGATTCCCTAAGCCGTAAAGAGCCTCAGTTATGCCCTGGGATTTTGGACTGAACTAATAAGGAGCCTGTACATCTATTGTTGGCTAACCTGACCACCCTACCTATGCAGGTGACCAAGGGCCAGGTTATTGGACATAGTTGCATATTAGGTTCAGAGCAAGTGGCGTCCCTCTACCCTTTTGGGATGTTAAGTGATTTCAACTTGCCTGAAGAAGACCCTCAGGTTTTCTCCCTTTTCACTGCTGCTGATTTCCCACAACTGTCACCCATTCAACAGAAAGATGTTCTGGAACTGCTAGACCAGTTTAAGGATATCTTTGCCTTGGGACCCACCAACTATGGACTAGCAAAGGGGGTTATCCACCAGATCAATACAGGTGATGCCTCACTCTTTTGTGTCAAACCTTACCGCTGCAGCAGGGTAGAGGATGCTCAGGTCTCTAAGGAACTTAAGCAGCTCTTAGACGCTGTACTACTAGCTCTCTCTCAGAGCCCTTGGGCCTCCCCATTGTTGATCCTCAACAAGAAGGATGAAGGCCATCACATTGTGATGGATTACCGTTGCCTGAACTTGCTCACCAAAAAGGACTCTTACCCTCTACCTAGAATTGATGATGCACTTAGAAGATTAGGGGGATCAAAGTTTTTCTCTTCTATGGATCATGCCTCAGGATACTGGCAGGTTGACTTGTCTCCTGAAGATAGAGGAAAGGCTGTGCTTATCACCTCAGAAGGCCTTTTTGAACCCACTTGTATGCCCCAAGAACTCTGCAATGCCCCTAATACATTTCAAAGGGCTATGGACTCTATCCTGCAAGATTTGAAGCTCTCCTGCATCCTTGTATACCTTGATGATATTACTGTGTTCAGCTCCGCCTTTACCAACCCCTTGGACCACCTCAAAGCTGTCTTCCTTAAAATTTGAGAGGCAGGCCTGAAACTCAAACCCTCCAAATGCTCCTGTTTCAAGGAACAACTTGAATTCTTGGGTCACGAGGTAATCCAAACTGGAATACAGCCTATGAATAATAAGGTGGAAGCCATTGAAAAAATGCTGCCCCCCCACAAGCCTACAAGAGGTCCAAGTGTTTCTTGATATGATGGGGCACTATCAAAAATTCATCCCTGACTTTGCTGAATTAAGCAAACCACCCATCCAACTCCTTTGCAACATACCCTTTGAGTGGACTGAAAGCCAACAACAGTCTTTTGAAGCGCTGAAAGCTAAGCTCAACGAGGCTCCTATCCTAGTCTACCCTGATTATAATAAAGTGTTTATCTTGTACACTGACACAAGCGGAGTAGC
The DNA here is from genome assembly GCA_014839935.2 of Entomophthora muscae. NCBI lineage: Eukaryota > Fungi > Entomophthoromycota > Entomophthoromycetes > Entomophthorales > Entomophthoraceae > Entomophthora > Entomophthora muscae. Next base: position 108,197 of record QTSX02004384.1, read on the forward strand.
TGTGGGTGCCGTTTTAGCCCAACTCAATGATGAAGGCATAGACTGACCTGTGGAATACTCTTTGCAATTTTTCAACAAACACAAGAAGAATTATAGTGTCACCGAAAAGGAATGCCTAGCTGTTTTGCATGCAGTGAAACAGTTCAGACACTACATCTACAGGACTCACTTTACAATGGTTACCAACCACTCCTCACTAAAGTGGCTGCAGCAATTAAAGGAGCCCAAAGATTGACTAACCTGTTGGGCTTTACGCCTGCAAGGATATGATTTCATTGTAGTACATTGCCTTGGGGCGCAACATCAGAATGCTGATGGTTTGTCAAGGATGCCCATACTAGCCATCCATCCCGCTGATGATGATTGCCTATACAAATTGATAGGGTACCCTGACTCCTGGACCACTGAACCTGAAGACATTTGCCTGGCCCTACAATTTCTATCCAAGGACACTGATTTGAGATAGACAACTCTTCAAGAAAGTCAACAACGCTTTTCTGCCCTATGTCTGTCCTAGCATGAGGGTTGCTATCATTCTCCAAGCACACATGACACGGGACATGAAGGCATAGCAAAAACTTATGGCTGGCTGTGTAAGAACTTTACTGGGAGAATATGTGCCTCCTAATTCCTAGCGTCCTTGCCTCCTGTCATTCTTGTCAGCTCCAACGCCCCTGACCTTCACAACATGAGTTCAATCTCATCCCCCCTAAGCATGCCTTCCACACTGTGAGTATTGATGCAGTTGGGCCTCTCCCGCGTTCTAGGTCTGGGTATTGATCCATCTTGGTAACTGTTGACCACTTTAGCAAATGGGTTGAAGCCACAGTGACAAAAGATATAACCACCAAGACTACGGCTAATTTCTTGTTGCAAGACATCTTCTACCGGCATGGTTGTCCTCAAGTCCTGCTTTCTGACAATGGGACCAACTTTAATGCTTGCCTCATAACGTCTATTGTAGAAGCTATGGGTACACATCAATCCTTCTCTGCACCATATAACCCATCCAAACAGGACTGTGGAACAAGCAAACTCCACCCTTGTGTCCATAATGGGGAAGCTTACCCTATCTGACGCCGCTAACTGGGATATGTTTCTCCCTGTTGCCCTCTTTGTGTATAGACTCAGCAGACACCAAGTGACTGGCCAGTCACCCTTTACCATGCTGTATGAACAAGAAGCCACTCCCCCCTCAATCTTGGGACCCCCGTTGATGGACGTTGATGCCTCTACTAATCCTGAAGTTCATGTCAAAGACTTGACTAACCCTATCATTGATATCCAAGCTACCGCCTACTCTACTGCTTTCAAGGTCAAAGCCCTGGAACTCTTGCCCTCTAACGCTTCCAGAGCCCCCCTCCCTGAGTACCAAGTGGGTGACCTAGTCCTCTATTATCAAAATTGTACTGGGGGGTGTGCACATAAGCTAGACTTCCTCTGGGTTGGACCTTGTGAAGTCACCTACAAGAAGGGTGTCAAGTATACTGTGAAGCTGATGTCATCTGGCTGCCCTTTTGCCCAAGTTCATTCCAAATTCATCTGCAAATATCAACTCCCTGTGTGCAATATTGAGGGGGGAGATGTCAGAAATTGCGCCATTGATGCAATTTTGATATGGCCTTCAAATATTGATATGTGCAAAGATTTAGTTGGTTTTGCTTTCAATTTTGGGAATTCCTTGCCTTCCACAAATGGGTCTGGCTCAATATCCACCCATTCCAGATCATCATACCTGTCTGTGAATGATCCTGGTATGACCTCATCCAAACCTGACCCCCTTTGCCCCTCTGTCTACCTAATGAGTGATCATTGACCCTTGTCTACTATTTAAGTAGAATCATTTCTCCTAATAAAGACAAGTTTATCCACATTTGTGTTGGCTTTAATATCCTTCAAGCATTTTCCTTTCCTTTTTGGAAAAAGGAATTTCACATCTTGTATTCCAGGAAATTAAGGTATGTGCCCTTAATTTTGCCCTGAAGGCCAACCCAAGGCTAGCTTTGAACCTCAAATATTTGGTTATAAAGATTTCCCGCTGTGTCCTCCTGGATGTCGTCCCCAGGAGCCAAACACAACACAGAGTTTGCGGGGGTAGCCCACATGTGTAAATTTGTTCTGGGTGCTTTGAATCCAGAGGTTGGCATTTTCATGGTGTAGTCCTGAGAAGGTTCCAATTTCTGCTGAGCAGAGATGCTGAAATACAATGTTGGGTATTTTGGGAATATATTGAGTTGGAGGTGGGTTAAGGACTCCTTGTGTGCTGAGGAAGTTGTGCTGTTTGATTGGTATGTGGATGATGTTGAAGACAGTGTATCCCATAAGGATGCTCTGACCTTCTTTGTATCTTCTCCTGCCAGTGGGGAGTGCTATCTGCTGGGTTCTTTTCTTTGGAGGGATTTTTCTTTAAGTTGTGTAGGTGTAGATAACCTACCTGTGCTACTACTGTTGAGTATATACATCTTGGAAGTATATGAAACAGGATAAAGGGAAAAATCAAGAAGAGAAGGATACTTTTATTTGTTAAGAATTTTGAGGATTATATAGTATCCTGAGAATCCACATGCTGTCCATGTACGTCATGACAGTCATGGGGCTTACCCAATTAATATTCTATTTAAGATTTGAAAGCTTTGATCACCATATAAGATGGGCGGTTGATAAGAGTGCCACCAACTTAATGCTCAGTTGGGAAATTACTTCCCTGAGAGGGAGTAATTGTAGATGTTGCAACAATATATTATATTTAATTTTATATATGCATCTGGACAGGCCAACCACCTAGTCTAAAATAACCATATATAGATCAATAAAGTATATCTCTCAATAACAGAAATATTTACACAATGTATAGATGTAATAAAAGAAATATTAATCTCTTATAAATGATTTTATAAATAAAATCTAGTTTAAATCCAAAGCACTTACTCCAGCTTTAAAAAGAGCTATGGAAAAAGTAGAGATACTGATCGGAAAGCAGGGAGTTATTTTTTGAGTATTGAGTATTGCCATTACCTTGATACTTTTAAAAGTTAGGCACACCAGAAAATTTCATAAAAAAGTATTTTAGAGATTATAAACCTTTGTAAAGATTTAGTTTTGCTATGAAAAGACTAGCTTAAACTAATATGACATCTTACACAAACCTTACCGTAGTTTTCTATTGCTTGAATATTTTGGAATTTATGTCCAGGCAATAAAAATTTCTTCAGCACGGGCTAGAATAATACTTGGGGTATTGGAGATTACGCTAACAAAAAAGCAGAAGCTTTTAAATATACTAAACTTTATCGATAACTAAAGTAAAGACCTGTTAATTCCAGATAGTATATAAAAACTTAATAATGATTCTATCTAAAAACGATTAAGTATTCAAACTCTGGATTTGCAAAAAAAAATGAGTAAACAAAATGGATTTAAAGAATTTTTTAAGGGATGTGAATTTTATGGTATAATGAGTCTTCAATCCCAACATGATATTCAAAACCCCAAGAGATTATATATTTCAGATAAAATCAATAAAAATAAGCACACTGCAATTGGGTAATACAGAATATCTGGATAATTCGGGGATTTTTTATTTGTCTTGTAGAGTGGATATAAAAGTTCTATTACCGCTTTCATCAATGAGACTTTTATGAGATTAAACTGGTTTATAAAATATTCGAAGTAATAAATAATATATAATTAAAAAATGGGCCATTAAATTTGGTATTTTATTTTTAGGATAATCTGCTTGCTCTAGTAGCTGATCACAATAAGCCCGCGTCAATTAAGCAAGCAGCCAAGCCTTAAAAGTATATTGTGGCAAAAGGGCGGGCTGCAGTTGATGGACTACTTCTAGGGAAATTGTGCTCGATATGCATTTTAGGCGCATGAATCGCTAGAGGGCCAAGATATACACCTGTAAGTATTTTAGTCTGCCACGAGCAAACACCACTCTTGGTAAAACAGCCACCACCGGAGTAAGTGATTGCATCAGCCTCTTTAAGGCAAGCGAATATAGCAGAACCTGTTTGCTTCCGTAGCATTAGTGGCACTTTTAGCAGCAAACAAACTGCTGCGTGGGACACCCACAAGCACAGGAAACAAGGACACAAGAAGCAGAACCATACGAGAATGAACCACACTAGAAACAGGACAAAATGAGAATGAACCACACAGGAAACAGAACAAAACGAGAATGAACCACACACCAGAACCACAGAGCCACCCGAAACATGAAACATAAGGGCACCCGAAACACAAGAACCAGACAAGACACCAAAAGAACCTAGAATCACAAAGATTCCAGGGCACTAAAGATGCCGAAAATATTTCAAATAGTTAGTAATTGATACAAATATACAAGTACCAAAAACAACAGGGCAGTGGAGGAGGCAGCGACCAGGATCATACATTAAGGTGATGGATGAGGGCCAGGAGCACAACTCAGGTGGCGGAGGAGGACTAGGCGGAACGAGAGCAGCACAAGTAAAGCTGGCAAGGTAATAGAAGTTGAAGGTTTAAGTAAACCTAATATATAGTATTTCGGATCCAAGCTGAGCATGATTTATCTTAGCTTTTGATGTGATCTAAAGCTATGTGTTGCGGTTGCGTCATTTCATTGTACAGGGTTACATTTCTCTCTCAACATCCAATGTCAAATAACTGTCATGTTGCTTAGCAACAGCTGACACATGACGGAACGTGAACGGTTTAAAATAAGCAACCCTTAAACCAAAAAATCTAGAATTTTAATGCAAATTAAACCATGCCAATCAGATGCTGAATACTTCCCCTTAATCGATCATTGAAATAATTAAAATGGCATAACTTTGTTCTGCGCATCATTTTTATGGATTTATTGTTTAGATATAATTCGACTTCTATTGGGATTTTGTTGTTAATTTAAGTGGGTTGATACAAATTTTTAGATGAAAATCGAAATTAATTGACCACAAAAGAGTAAACTTTTGATATTTTATCTCAGCTCTACTATAATAAACCAAACTACATAAATTTGTTTAAGCGAACAAACTTGGTATTGGTTTATTAAAAAATACATATGCCTTAAACTATACATTCCATTATTTTAGGGCATTCCCTTGTTGATAATGATAAAATCGATTTATGCCAAACCTAGTGATCAATTTTAAAAAACTACATCAGCACAATTTAATTTAAGAAACTTGTATTTCAAAAAAAACATCGTAAACATTTTATAATCAAAATGACTCAACTTTGATATTAAATCCTTATCCAATTTCTGAAGCGACATGTTAGAATAGCTTTTTTAACCTTCCGACTCTACATAAAATTAAAACACTTTAACATTTTATTAAAACGTTATCACTTCAATAATGATCAAATGTTGCTCATTGCTAAGCAAACCATTAAATGCTTAATAAAACTAAGTAAGTGATAAAGCTTTATAACTTTCCATCTTATAAAATTGTTTCCTACCATCCAGAACAGATTTTACATTGTCTACCGAATCACACCATACCCGTTATGATTAGAAAACAGCTACTCCATGTCCTTAAAGGTTAAATTTTTTGTTGAGTCATCAAAAACAGTGGAATTTCAATCATTCCATGCATGATTTTGATAAGAATTCATAAGATTGATCGGTAATAGATAAATTGTATCCAAACATAAATCTCCGTGGAAATCTAAATAAGAGAATGTGATAGTTGATTAGTATATACATATATAAACTTAAGCTATAGTAAAAAATAGCAATACTTATTTAACTTTGATTAGTTTTCTTAAGTAACCCGTGTTAATATGGAATATTTAAAAATACTTCAAAATTATAAGTTGTTTTGTAGATGACTGAAATTATTCACTTCGATTACTTTAGGAAGGAACCGATATTCAAAATTTTATAATCACAACCCAACCACCTGTAAATAATCAAATTATAAAAGCTCTACTCTTAAAACCTTAGAAGTCCAGATACATAAATTAAATTAAAGCAGACCTTTCATCACAGAAGTACATGCTTAATGAGACCTAAATTGGTATTATTGATTTTCAATCAGTATCAGCCCTCCCAGTTTGGTATAAGTACCCTTGTTAAAATGTATAACAGAGACATTTAAATAATAATAATTTATCTATTTGTTAAATGTGCTGTATTAACAAGTTACAAGTGCCAAGTATATAATTCTTAGAGGTATATTAAACAAGATAAAGGGGAAAATGAAGAGAGAATGATACTTTATTGATATGAGTTTAGAGTATTATATAGTGTCATGAGAAGCCACATAATATCCATGTACATCATGGCTGTCATGGGGCTTGTCCAGGTAATGTTCTGCTTAGGACTTGCAAGGTTTGATCCCCCTATTAGATGGGAAATTGATAGGAGTACCACCAATTTAATGATTAGTCAGAAAATTGATCGGGAATCACTTTCCCAAGAGAGAGCAATCAAAGATGTTGTGACAGTACCAAGCAAAAATAACTCACCTCTAAGTGAATTAAATTCATTAGCAAACAAATTCAACTCAGATGTAAACAAAGTTGACACATATCAGAACAAAATAGAAGGGAACCCAAATCTATTGTAATTTAATATAAACACATTATTTTTATTCTGTTTGCATCAGCTTTTATTATTTTATAGATTAATTGATTTTTGTTTAGAGATGAGTTGTTTTTGCTTAGAGATGAGTTTTTTGCTTAGTACTGTAGCTGTGAAAAATAGTGTGCTATTTCCCCGTACTTTGATTTATATACTTCCCAGCAGTATATGATTGGCATAGCTTATCAATTTTATTGCAGGAATTGATTAATTGGATCTCTATACTTTTTTAAAAATAGATTATATGACCTTTTCTTCAAAGAGACTTAAAAAACTAATTTTTGATATATTTGGCCAAATCCAGTGCTTTAATTTCTGCACTCTTTGAGGGGTCCCATTTCAATTTCAGCACTTTTGGTTTGGGGGGCTTTGGAATAAGGTGCTTGCCTATACATAGCAGATTAAAAATGTGCTTTTAGTGGTTTGGATCCACCTACCTAACAAGATAAATAAAGTTTGATCAATGATTCTGCTTTTTAATATAGCTGAGTACCGGTAAAAACCTTAAGCCAAAGCAACTATTTTATGTCTGCTAAATATTTTTATGTAAAATAATATAGTTGTAATTCTTGAGGTTGATTAGCCTATGAGATTGGAAATGGGAAACTGTATCTGATAATTTTTAAGGACTTTGTTCAAAAAATGAGCTGTCATTTTGGCTCCCAGCTTAAACAATGTTTCATGTTAATCATCATAATGTCCAAGATTTGATTTATTTATACTGCAATATTTTCATCGCTGTAGGTAGTGGTTTTCACAGCTGTGAGGATAAACGAAATCAAGGTATCCTAAAGCGAAATCCACTCAGCTGAGAACAAATTTAACATGGAATAGAACGAAATAGAAGGGAATCCAAATATGTTGTTATTCAATATAAATTTATCATTTTTAATTTTGCTTTGATCTCAGTTGATCTTGTTCTGAACTGAGCAGATTTCGCAATAGGTCGACTTGAATCTGTTTATCTCTACAGCTGTGAAACCTACGGTAAGCGCTCTGCTTGCGGTTTGTTTTCTTGAAAAATATGCTTTCTTCAAATTGGCCACTTTCCAGCTCGGAAGGCATATTAATAGTATATATCGGCCGTGGCAGTTCCGCCATGCCAAACAAAATAGTCATGCTATCAATATTTTATTTCCCTTTAGGAGTTAATTTTTAAATATGATATGATCTTTACCAACATATTGATTATATTCCAATAAATTATGGATGTAATAACTTAGTCTATTGGTTTGGACACTCGGTGCCCATCCGGATCAGATTCGATGGTGCGGCTAGGTGGTTCAAAGCTGAAACATTTAGGATACATATCGGCTGTACGCGATATAAGCTATTATGCCATTGTCATGAAATCCCGTTAAAGGGGTTTTATAAGTGATGTTATTTGAAATCTCCAATTGGATTTAAATTGATTAAATCTTAAAGAAATGTTATTTTTAGGAGCTCCTATAACGAACCCATCCTAATTGACACAGTATACTGAAAATAAAGTGTCGCAATAGCTCTTTTATATTTGTATTGTTTTAATAATTAATGCACTATGATTGGTATTTAAAATGGCTTCAAAATTAAATGCAACAGGTTGAGTTAATTTGGATATTTAACCCAACTGGTTATGGATTAATCCCAAAGCATTTATTTTGGGGCCGCCTCAAAAGATAATGGATGCCTAAATAGATGAAACTGGGCCAATGGATTTAATTTGTATAATACTTTAATATTAGTGATCACAACGACTGCGCTTCGCCATAAATGGATTTAAGACAACCCCCAATTCAAAGAGGTTAGACCAACTTCTCTAAACACAGCCCCCTACACATTCACTATATTTAAGCACCTCCAAGGCTAAGAAGTAATCAGACATCATGCGTTTCTCTAACTTTCTCTTGGCTGTATCCAGTGTCTTGGGGCTGTCAACCAATCTGCCCGTCGTATTCCGTGGACATCCTGTGGCTGAATCTACTCTGTCTTTAAGCGGCACCACTCTATACATCAACCCAATAGGTGCTCAGCAAAGCGGTGCCCAGTTCCCATACGATAAGAAGAGTAGCGTGCCTACCGACTTTTCGCTGGCTACTGTCTACTTGAATAACAAAAAAGGCCATGTCGCCACTCTCCAAACGGGCTTCGATACCATCTCTCAGTCCTGCTCCTGCTACTGGCTCGATGTAAAAGATCTTGCCACCCGCTTCCCCAGCCTTACCAATGGCAAAGACTATTTCATTTCAATCGAAGGCGACAAGTACACAGTCCTTTCAGGCACCTTCGCCTTGGTTACAGGAAAAACTGCTTTCCCCAACTCCACCCGCCCTCGTTGCAACCCTAAATCCAAATAAAAGAACGGCTTTGCTTCGGCAGCCTATAATTTACATTAGCGGATGTCGATAATTACTTGGAAAGGTAGTCGTCAACTTCTGCATGCAGAAGGTAAGCTTGAACACATTAATGTTTACAAATCATCTTGACGGCAAAGTTATTGTGCGAATTCCCCCAACAAATCCCACTTGTTACCAAGTCACCATGAATGTTTCAATATTTAGAATATCAATATCTTCGCACCATTTCACAGCAACTAACCCAACCGATGCAGCAAGCACAGAGAACTCATATTCAAAATTCTCAATTCGAGCATAAACTTGCAGCAAACCAATCCCGGACGCCTACCGGATAACCTCCGGTACAGCAAAAATTGTATCTCATAATATTTAAACATAACTATTTTTGCCCATTGCCCGAAAAACTAGAAATCATCCAGAGTTGGTCCGCGCAACCCCAATCGAGAACTAAACCCCAGCCAATCAAAGCACTTACGCAGACAGGAAAATCAATCCATGACACTTCAAATATATTATCCACTAAGTTGGTAAAAGTTTATCTCATCAAGGGATCCAGCTTCCAACACAATTAAACTATAAAGATCACCCTGTTATATAGTATAGTTGAACTGTCATAAGAATTAATAAGTTGTCATTTTATCTAAATGTACCATTTAAATGCCATCTGTGACAAATTTAAATGCATCAAATCTAAGCAAGAACTAATTCAATGTATATTGTAACTTAGCTTCTAATTTTATAAATAGTTACTTCAATTTTTTGGTGGATTTGAGCTAAATGAGTTTATAAAGCTGTCGAGATGAATAAATTCTACTTAGCACAGAATAAAAATACAACACGGCAATTTTTGGGGCATGAAGATAATCAGTTAGTTAATTTCCCTGTAAAAGATTCCCAGTCAATTTTGATCCAATTATCATTTTCTTTATGTGCATCTTTTATATTTAAAATAATAAAAAGTGTAACCCCTCTCTTTATTATTAAAAATGTGGATTTTCATTTTTAATCATTTTTTATTTTATTTTTCATCAGCCAGTCTTAATTTTAAAAAATATCCTTTAAAAGCTAATTAATTAAATCTTACTAGCAAGGAAACAAAATTAAATTTTTGAGGATTTTTTAAAATAACATTTAAAAATGTAGCTTTACTTTAAAAATATTTTGTCTTTGTAAATCTAAAAATCACATACAAAGAAAATTATAGCTGGGTTGAAATTGATTGAAAGTCTGATGTAGGGAAATTAATTGGCAGCATATCTTCCTGCCTCGATTTTTTGGATGATTGGATATAAGCCCAGGGGCTATTGGCTGTAAAATATCTATAAAATAAAATAGAGCCAAGTGCAATATAAGCAATTTATATGAACCATCTCAGCTTTTTTCTCTTGAAATGACTTTCTTGATCGATTATGAAGCCATCAGATATTAATTTCATAAACCTGCACTGAGTCTAACATATAAAATAACAGAAATTTAAATTTAAAAAGACCCTTCCTGATATTAATAATTCTACATGAATACAGCTGGTATAATTACATTATATATTAAAACCTCTTCCCTTCTCTAATAAAATTATCTATCTATAACTTTACAAAAAAATTAAATCCAAATAATATTAATAATGGTAGTACATTATGTACAACTATACCTATAAAAAGCTAAATAACCCATAAAGAGAAAAATAAGAGGGTAGTTCTCTCTAACCAATTGATTATATATAAAGATGGGGCTAAATTCTTATGATACATCATCTCAAACAGTATCCACATCTCTTAAACATTCCAACTAGATAACTGCTAAAGAGATGTGATAAAAGAACCCAATCCAACAGATATTGTGAGAAAGGGGGGCTAAACTAACTAAGTTTGGCTCCCATCCCAGTGAAACAAACCACTAGGATGCCGCCCAGTGGAGGACTGGGACGGCCGCTCAAAGAGGGGGCCATAGAGAGGACACAGGGGACAGTTGAGGGAAATATGCATTCAGTCCCATCAGCGCTATACCGGTGAGTAACCAGGGCGTACAGGTGGGGGTGAGAGGAGACAACACAGGAGTGCGTAAGGGCACTAAGTCACTCTTCTCCAGGTCAGGAAAGGAGGGCATTGACGCCTCCTCACCCGCAGGAGCAAAGGAGGCATGGTCAACATCATCCAAATCCAGGTCATCACAGGTCAAGCTCTTCACCATGGCCTCCCCAGAGAGCAGGATATCATTTGGAAGATCTAAGAGACTGGAAGGGTTATCACCCACAAGCTGAGCAGAAGAGGTGATTTTAAACCACAAGTCTGGCGAAGTTGACCATAGAAGCAACACAAATGGAGCCAAGAAAAACACAACAAATCTTAGGACTGGGAGTATCATAATAATGATCTCCACAAAATTTGAGGAAGATTGGTGTGGGTTTTAAAACTTTAAGCAATAAAATAAAGACCAACAAGGGCAGTCACAAGGAGGAGACCAAGGGGAAGCAACAGATAGGGTTCAGGAAGCTCGGTCGTGAACTTGGGTGCCTTGGGTTAGACAAAAACAAAAAGCGGGTTTGAAAGTAAGAAAATCAAGGAAAATTCAAGATAACAGTAGGTATTATATTGGGTTTAGTTAAAATTTTAGGTTTGAGAGCGGGTTTTGAAAGCGAGAGCAAAGAGAAGCGACAACTATACGCTAAAACCTTTTCCAAAGGTGCCAGAAAAGGTGCTGGGTTCAAAGCAGGTTGAGGTAAGGTAAGTTTAAAGGCAACAGCTAACACTTTAATCTCTTATATGACAAGGACTCAAAACTTAGTTTCAGTCCAAACAAAATGATCAAATAAGTCCAATAAACCAAAACTTTTAATAAAATGGACAATTGACAAGCAGGGGACCCAAAGTCCCCTGGCTTTGTTAAAAGGGGATGGGTTGCTGGGAGAGGATCACCTGACTATTTTGAGTTGCATATGATTGGCTGGGTGATAAAATTTGCTGGCCAGAGCCAGGGGTGCTTGAGAGTTTCAGGGTAATTTCCGCGGGTCCACCTCATTGGCTGGAAGGCACTTCAACCATTTAAGGTTCATTTGACTTTCTGGTCATAGATGTAGCATCATTTGATTGGGCGTTCCTGATTGTTTTTAAGAGAGGATGACACCATGCTAACAAATAGTCCAAATTGACCAGTGTTTCTTCCCAGGCTGGGACAACCAAAGCTGGGGGGTCTGCAGGGTAGGCCAGGACAAATCTCTCATCAACAGTATAAGCTAAATCTCCTAGAGAATTGAGTGGCTTGGCTGTAATTTTTGGCCCTTTTTTGGTGTGGCGGGGGGAAACAGTTTGATCCAAAGCCAGAGGTGGCAGTGAATTTACAGATATCTTCTAATAGCCATCCTAAAGTATCCAAATGCATGTTATTAGAAGGTGAAGTTAACCCATTAAAGCACATATTTTAGAGGACCTAAAAATAAATGGTTTATCTATTGCATCAACTTTTATTTATGATACTCACAGCTCTGGTAAAGCAACTGGTGTCATATTAAAAAAATTTCTATCACAAAGCCATGTCTCATAAGCATAAAGCTTCTTCAGGCTCTGATAAAAGTATAACATATGTCCATTTACTGTGTCTCAGGCATACAGTGATTTTCAAACCTGTTGAGATAAAAAGAAATATCAGTCTAAAAAACAAAAACAACTCTGTCTAAAAGCAAAATCAAAGTGGATCCAAATCCATTGTGATTTAATATAAATTCCTTGTTTTTTTATTTTTTTAGACTGAGTTGTTTTTTTAGACTGAGTTTTCTTGTTTATCTCAACAGGTTTGAAAATTACTGTATAATCATCAAGAAGAAACTAATGATTGCCTTTATTCACATGAAGGGCATGATGTCTTGATCTAGGTCTATTAGTTTCTGGTGAAGCTTTTTAACATACTTTAGTTCTCAACGCCTATTAAAGATATTGTTAACAAGCTGGGAACAATCAGGGACAAATTTAAGAATTTTTACTTGGGTGTGTGGTGGTTCCAGAGCCTTTAATGGGCTAGACAGTACTTCTATATGTGAATTTTTTAATCCCAAATAATTTATTAGGCTCATTATTATGGAAAAGTATGGGATTAAAACCCCTATTTGCTCATGTTTCATGAATGCCATGATTCTCATTTTGAAACCCAAGGTTTGGAACATAAATCAAACCCTGGTCAACTCCAGCTGCAGGCTGCCTTTCACGGAGGGGCCCATCTTATCTGGAATTGCCATCCTTGAAAATTCAAGCATCAGGGAGCCAAGCCCAAGGAAGTGGCCTTAAGACATTATGAGGGCATCAAACAAGCCCTTGACCAGAGGTGGGTTGTAGTCCAACCTGTGAATATTATTTTATTGTTAAAAAAGTCATTCAAAGCCTTAAAGCCCAGAAATCAGATAGTTTGGTGTCTTTTGACACCAAAATTGAAATATGATGCTATAGAGTTTTTGGCCAAACTAGATTGCTCAGCTGAGAGATTTTCCCCTGATGATTCCAGAATTCCCCCCAAACACTCACATGAGCCAGGTTGGAGCTTAGAAATACTCAAATAGTTCAATAAAGCATTAAAAATTTGAAAAGATTGGTTTTCATCTTTTGGCCAAAATTTCTCCATGTAAATGGAACTTCCGCTTACATATATGCCCGTACAGCTTCTTTGAGTTTTTTCATACCACAAAGGGTAGACCCTCAGGACATCAGACTACTGGTGGAAAATAACAGCCAGGATTAGACCTGTTGCCCTGAGTTGTAGCACCACAAGTTAAAGGCTTCCCCCTTTGAGCAAGTATGTCAATGCCTTGGTGCACTACCCTGAAGGGCTCTGCTGTGTGAAGAACTTGCTTGCCTCAAACATATTCATTGTCTTTTGGCTCTTTAATCAATGTATTAATACAAAACTAACACTTATAAAGCCTACAGGAAAAGAGAAGGCTCAGAAAGTCCAAACCCTAGGAAAATTCAATTCCTATTTTTCAGTGACACCCAGAAGTTTAATCCATGTGTAATATTCCTAGGAAGTCCAACATTACATCCCAACCTTTTCACTGTTATCTGTACTAGTAAGGTATTGTAAAAACGTTCACAGTAGAGGGATCAAGAAGGCAACAGTTCATAACCACATCCACCTACCTTTAAGGATTCCTCCTTGAAACCCATCATTTCTTTGTATCCCTCGACCCAAACCCAAACAACCTACAGGTTTTATTTTGAGGGAATCTGTAATACCATGCCACCTAGGCTGTTCAAGGACAAGTATATGTATTTACCTGTGTACCTTCCTCTAATAAAAGTGCCTCTAGCACTCAATCTTGACTTCCCTCTCATAGCTAATGCCTTGCTGGAAGAACCTGAAAATCTGCTCATGGGAATAATGTACATCCCCTTGTTGGGTTAGTGGACACTGTATACCCACAGCTGGGCTATGGTCTATATTGGCATAATCCCTTTTCTTTCTGTTCAACTTGATGCTAATTCAGTGGTGGGCCCTGTGCTCCATCCTGCAGGCCAGTGCCACCTCAGATGGCAATAAACCTGCTCAAAGGACTTAGTATCCTGACCTACATTGCCTTTGAGATAATTTCTTGGACTCAATCTTGCCTTGCATGCCTTTTTTGGGGAGGCCTACCATTCTCTCTTAAATAATGTAGTGAGCCCTTGATTTGGCTTTTGCTGTAAAGAATCCTGCTCTTATGCAGCTTCTAAATCCTTGAATGAAGGATCTCACAGATGAAACTGTTCCAGAAAATATTTGGTGTTCTTTTCCTCTTAGGTCTCAGTGATCTCAAAATATGTGATCTCTCATGAGAGCATTGAGATGTGAGGGGTAGACATGATGAGGCAATATTCTTGATGTATGATGATTTGGAGTTTTTCTAAATCTTAGGTGGTTAGATTTTCCTTTATCTAATCTAGAGCTGATATACCACATTTTGATATAGGTATCCTGGGACCACCCAGGATAGTTTAGAGGTCCCTATAGGCTTGGAACATTTTGTGCTTATCTGGTTAATTTCTTGTCTCTGTTATATGCCATGATCAGTTTCTTTATATTTTTCTGACAGGTAGGTAAGTCTTAAATATTGTAAAGCTTCTTGTCAATCAGGACCTATCTGCTCTAGTGATAAATAAATCTATGCTGTTTTATTTTCAAAAGTATAAATGATAAATGAAGTTTTATTTCCATACTGGGCAGCAAGCAGAAAAAGATTATTGGAGAGTACCTGGATCATGGTGATGGAATCCATAATGTGATCTTGTCAAATCTCTTGCTATGTGGTGGGGGGAAGCTTGCCTAAATTCTTCTCTGTCTTTTTTCTGTCTCAGCCTTGTCCTTGTGGCTCTACATGATGTTTTTCCTGAGCGCTACAAGGGTTTCCTTTGAGGTTAGAGTTTGTTGTGTGGGATAGTTTCTTATCAATGTAAGCTTCCTTTTCAGATGGGGCTTTTCTCTTGAGATTAGTGTTTTGGTGAAGACTTTATTATTCATATTTTGTGTGTTTCTCCTATCAGAAGGTTTTCTGAAGTTGCTTATGGGTTTATATTCAAAGTGTCCACTGAAATAAGAATTAACTACAATTTAGAGGTTTATATGTATAAAAGGGTCATGGAAGCTCATGAGGCTGGGAGCTCTGTTAATAACGTCTTTATAGGATATAATTCATTTATCAATGAAGCTAGTCTCTTTGATTTTACTTGTTTCTCAGTAAATTATGGTGTCTGAACCTAAAAGGGAAATTTTTTGATAGATATTTTTGAAGATGTCAATATGTTCTTTCTGAGTTAGTTTGGCTTCAACCCAGTCCCCCAGAAATTTGACATCAATCCTAGTGACACTGAGTGAAAATTCACTAGTCTATAGCCTTTGAGGATAATCAAATTGTGTGGATTCTGTTTTAGGCTCTGGATTCAGAAGGTATGTTCTCTTGGGAAAGACCTGCAAGTTTGCCAACCTCCACTGAGAGAAGGTATTAAAAGACTACAGGGGCTATCTTAGGGGCTTCCTGATGGACTGCTGGATTCAAGGTTTCTTGTGAATAGAGTAGCTAAACTTTTAAATGTGTATGAGGATATTTTGAAGATGTCATATAATATGGTGATATATTGTCTCTCTTTTAGGTTCTTCAGTTGATAGGGAGTGCCATTCCCTGCATCTTTTTCTTTGGATATTTTCCTCCTCCAATTGGTTAGGTGTCAAGAACCTAACTGTGCTACCACTATTATGTATATAATTCTTGCAAGATTTATAATATATTAATATATTTATCAGAATAATAAGTGAGCTTTATAAAGATGAAAATATGGAGCATAGTTTCAATGTAGATCATGCAGTTTTAGAAGAGAATAACCGTTTGAAAATTCAAGGTATTGATCCTAGTGTTAATATCTGGATTAGGTCATGGGACCACCATCCCTTAGTTGTTCAAGCCAGTTCTCAGGAAAAGATTTTATTAGAGGGAATGATCAAATATTTTACAGCAACAATATATCTATACATTAAATTGATTTGATAATTGGGGGTTAGCTGAAATGCATTAGATAGCTCTGAAGCTATGATATACTACAAATATAAAAGAAACAGTACTTGCTGCTTTGAGCCATTATTGCAACTGAAGTAATTATAGTTCATCTTTTGGACTTGGGGAAGACAACAGTCTAAAAGGAAAGGACATAAAATAAGGATAATATGGTAGATCTATTGGGGAGCAGCAGTTGATACTGTAAATTCAGAACCTAAATGCAAAAATGTGGGATTGTCAAATCCTTGGTCCAAATTTCAAATCACTTTTGCGGGCAACTCAACTGAGTGAAAATTAAAATATTTAATAAAATCAACCATTTAATTTGACTTTTTTGGTTTATTTTAATTGGCAAATTTTGAATTACTTGAGCAGATGACTCAACTAACAAAAGACAAAACACAGCAAACAAATGCGGGAAACATGAATCTGAAATGTGAAATTCTAATGTACAATTTGGTATTTCCTGTATTTCAAAAAAATCATATACATCATGTAAAACTAAAAAAATCTGAAATTGCAGGATTGTCAAATACAAGAACCAAATTTCATATCAAAAATGAGGTGGATTTGAAATAAATATAATTTATGGACATCTCAAAAAGGATGTCAAAGGATCTAAAGTGGATTTGTGCTAATTCTTTTAGGAATCATAGGCATTCTCAAAATTCACCTTATTCCATTTTAAGACAGCTAAAATTTAGATTGTAATATTCACCAAATTAACATACTTAACAATAAACTTGACTAAAATGCACAATTCTTTTTTTGAGTTTAATTTTTTTAATAAAGATTTATTATGTCTTCTTTTAATCATAACCAAATAAACAAGCTGTTCCCTGGTCTTGAAAAAATTATGCAGGACTACACTGGGTCTTCCAATAGTGAAGCCTCTGTATATGGTCACTCCCAACCTGCAGGCCCCTCCACAAGCACTACCCAAGAGTGTGTTCTTTCTTCTGCATCCTCAAGCATGGCCTTGTTTGCCTGTCACGCACAGATAGCTGCTAACCCAGATTGTGTATCAACACTAGCATCCAGAATTGGACAAGTGAGCCATGGGGTCACCCAGAGAGCCCAGAATCATAAACACCCAATCAGAAGACACTGTCTGGTTCCAAGGGCAGACACACCCCACCTCCATCCAATCAGCCTGCAATACAAAGAAGAAAGCTAATTACCCCCAGAGATTGTTCTTGAAATGGTTGAAAAACAAGGGATGCTTATGTCCCTTGGGGAAATTGCAGCTGCAATGGGTTTGCAAAGTCCACTGTGGCTGCAACCCTGCAACCCCACGCCAACTGTGGCCCCCTCCCAAGAAGACCCCAATAGGTGCCCATAATTTAACTGAAGGTAAAAAAAGCCCACCCTCTCCTGATGGCTATCATGGAGTGTGACCTGCAGATGCCCCTGGTCCAGGTTTGTCTCCAACTGGGACTCAATTTATGCAACTGAACCAATTAGAGTTCAGTACTTGATTGGGGAAGACAACAGTCCAATAGAAAGGACAGGAATGAATATACTAAATTATTGCTTATTGTAAAATATTGTGATTAATATATTATATGGAGAAAGCCACAAGGCCATCAGGGGTGGCACAGTGGCATGTTCCATGTAAGGTTTGAAGCCAAGGAATAACTTGTTCAGGGATCAGCAGGTCAAATTGGTAGTGCTCCTAATTAGGAGAAAGGCCCACAATTTGATGCTGCCTTTGGATTGGTCCATGTTGTTAGATACATTAGCAGCCAAGGAGGGAGACTTGTTTGCAACACCCCTTACTTGCCCCCTGCTTGTTGTCAGACACCATTATTGGAGTTTAAGTTGATCTGGGAAGGTTTGCACAAAAGAACTTTTGTGTGGAGTGGGTGCAGCAGGGGCGCAAGCAATCATAGTGGAGTTTCTTGGTGTTTCCTTGGGCATCTTCAAGTTAATAGATGTTTTGTCATAAACTGCAGCTATCTTGAAGAGCCCCAGGTGGTTGGGTCTAGTTTGGCAGAATTGGGGTTGAGGGCATAGACAGGATCACCTACAGCGTATCTGGCCTCCAGGTGTTTTTTACCTCCTTCAATTTTCTTATGTTCAATGTCCCAAGCTTTGACATGCCACTGGATCAGGGAGGGGTTAGGCAACAAGGGGGGCTTCCTTGGAACTGTGGATTGTAATTTCCCTTGTTCCACCCTGTCAAGCTGTTGGGTGTTCCAAAAGCCAAGGCAATGGGACTGAACCTAGTGCCTCTGTTGACCCTTGCTTGTAAGATAAGCAGAGAGGTGGGCAGGTGTTTGAGCCACACAGTGTTGGGATTTTCCTGAGAGAGCTTGGCAATGAGTTGAACCAGTGAGCCATTTAGACACTCCACACGCCCATTGGCTTGAGGGTGGTAGGGGGTTATGACTATTCTTTGGAGGGCATTTTTGGCGCAGTATGCCTTCATGATAAGCCCTACAAGTTTAGGCCCACCATCTGTGATGAGACGTTTGGGTTGCCCAAAGCAGGTCACAATCTCTTTACCAATAAAGCAGTTGATTGTGGTGGCAGTGTGATTAGTGATTGCCCACGCCACTGGCCAACAGGTAAAATAATTGATGGCCGGAAATATGTACTTTTTGTCTAGTCTAGACTCAGGGAGTGGTCCAATAATGTTGAGGACCCACTGCTCAAATGGTTCTATGGCCTTGATGGACAGTACAGACTTGGGGGTGCAGGTTTTGACGTATTCTTTTTCCACAGCACACATGTTTTGAGTAGGTCTAATATGTCTTGACGCATACAAGGCAACCACACCTTACGCTTCATTATTATAAAGAGGTTACATCCTCTGATGTGACCCAAGGTGTGGTGGTAATGCAGTATGGTATCTCCCCACTGGATGGTGGGAATACACGGTGTCTTCTCCCCAGTCTCTTCCTGGCAACAAACGTTGCCAGCATCAGTGGTGAACTGGCTTTTGTTGTCTTTTAATTTGGAGATAGTTGTGGAGTTAAGAACTTTTTAGAAGGTTGCTTTAGGACGCAGGTAGAGCACTGTTCAGTCTGTTTCTAGGCTGTTGTCCCTGTGATGGACGCCACATATAACCTGGAGAGGATGTCAGCAGTGGCAAGTTCCTTTCCAGGCTTGTATCTGATGTTTAGCTGGTAGGGGGACAGGCACATAACCCAGACTGCCTGGCGTTGAGTCAGATGGAACTGTGTATTGAAATACTGAAGCAACTTGTGGTCTGTCAGGATGCGGGATGGAAAGGTGGCCCCTTGCAGGTAACAACACTATTTCTTGGCGCAGTGCACAATTGCTGCTAACTCTTTATCATGTATGGGGTAGCGCTGCTCCGAGTTGACAAGCTTCCTGGATTTGTAGGTCATGGGGAGGAAGGCGCCTATATCAGTTCTACCCATAGCACGCCCCCTATGGCTCTGTCAGAGGCATCAGTCTTGAGTTTGTATTGGTAGTTCCAATTGGGGAGCTGCAATACAGGTGCAGTTGTAAGTCTTTGCTTCAACGTCTCAAAGGATTGATCTCTTGCAGGGGTCTATTGGAAAAGTTGTTTGGTGTTTGGGAGCTTAGTGAGAGGTGCAATAAGGACTCTGCAATTGGGGATGAACTTTTGCACATAGGCAACCATGCCCAAGAATGTAAACACCTGGCCCACATTGGTGGGGGGTGGCATGCTTGTGATTGCCTTGATTTTGGCAGAGTCAGGCTTTATTCTTGGGCATAGATGGTGTGCCCAAGGAATAGGAGCTCTGACCTGAGGAACTTGCATTTGGAAGGCTTGGCCTCCAACTGGTTCTTTCAAAGGGTGTCAAGGACAACACAGAGGTGTTGAAGATGCGTGGTTTGATCTTGACTGAAGACAATAGTGTTGTCAAGGTACGCAACAACACATTTCCTAATAAATTCCTCAAATGCTTTGTTCATCAACATGGCAAAGGTGGAGGGAGTGTTGGTCATTCAAAAGTTCATGACCTGGCACTCAAACATCCTGTAGCGTGTGCAGAAGGCAGTTTTTGCCTCATCCCCTGGCGCAATGTGGACCTGGTTGTACCCTGCGGTAAGATCAATCTTTCTAAAGACCTTTGCACCCGTGAGCGTGTCAAACAGGTTGTCAATCACTGGCAGGGGGGACCTTGTTTTTGACAACTACTTTCTTTAGGGCACAGTAATCAGTCACTAAGCAAAGGAACCTGTTTTTCTTGGCTATGAAGAAGACTGCAGCCCTGTAGGGTGAGAGGGAAGGGCAGATGAAGCCCCTGTCAAGTGCATCCATAAGGTGTTAACGTAGAGTTTTGTCTTCCTTGGGCATCAGTTGATATAGGAGACACGCTTTGGGTAGTGACCCTTGTAGTTGTACAGTATGTTGTATCTCATGGGGAGGATTTAGTTGGTCCAGTGTTTCAGTGAAAATGTCATTATACTCCTTAAGGAGTGCAACAAGTGCTGGTGGGGAAGGAGTGGCCAAGGGGGAGCCACAAGTGGTTTGGCGCGGATAACTTTGACTGAGCATTGATTGAAGTCCAGTTTTCCCCCCTTAAAATTGTACATTCCTGTCTCTGTGATTCTGACAAACACAGTATCATGCAATAATTTGCTCATTTTGATAGGATAGATCTGAAAGCCCACCCCATTCCTGTTGAGGGTGATGACAGAGGTATCCCAGTCAATGTAGGGACAGCTGTGCCAAAGCCAGTTGAGACCAACAATGACGTTGTGGCTGAGCCCTGCCATAATTGGTCCAGAGAGCTTAACCTGGACATTCCTCATTCTCACAGAGAAGGGTACTGTCTCATGGGTGATTGCCACTCTGCAGGAGTCAGCTACTTGTACTGCCTTGAACCTTCTGGGCACCTGGTCCAGTTGTTGAGAGTCAGCAAACACCTGGTCCACCATAGTGTGGTTGGCCCCGGTATCTACCAGTAACTTGTGGGTGTACCCATGGAAACAGAAGGGATAGGACAAGTGTGTTACTTTATTTGAGGAGTGGCTTGCTTGCAATATGGGGCTGTCACTGTGGACTTGAAAGACATCAAGGATTTCGATATTGTGAACATTGTAGTCATAGGGATTCTTTGCAAGGAGAGCTTGAAGCAAGGGTCAGATGGGGTTGTAGAACCTCTTGCATCTAAAACCCCCAGGCTTTTCCTGGGTCCTTAATGTGTGCTAATTGAAGCTCCCCCTTGAAGTGATGCTTGGCCCCATTCTCTTGTTGGTGGGGCTGGCAGCGGCCCACCTGATTGTGGGCACTGCCAGGTGCAGGGCAAGACCGGGGTGGTGTGTCATTGGTTCTAAAAAACTAATGTAAGCCTGGTTATTGGCCTCCATGGTGTTCTTATAGCAATTTTCAATGGACGTACAGCGCCCCACGGGAACCCAATTGCAGATGTGAGGCTTGAGCCCATTGACTATTAAAGTAAGGAGCATGGTGTTCCTGTTGGTGACAGCTTCTGGGGCGGCAGCAAGGGCTTGCTGCCAGGCTGCAAAGTATTCAGGGAGGGACTGGTCTGTTTAATAGCCAGGAGGGGAGTTCCCACCATGATGGGTGAAAAGGTTTCATTATAGCAGGATTTGAAGCATCTCTGAACAATGCCCAAGTGACTTCTATCTCCTGGCTGGCCCAGTTGGTGAACCACACTGTGGTAGGCCCTGTATGGTGCCCCAAAGCAATGGTAACCCACATGGGTTCAGGCACCTGACAGATAAAAAAGCGGGTTTTGGTCTAGTGGAGCCAACTGACAATGTCAGCTCCTTTGACACCATCCTTAAAAGACTCAAGCTGGAGATTTAGCATGTGTTGTGACAGGTCTGGCTGGGGCAGAGTGACACTCACGCTACGCTGCCCAAGGCGGAGTCAATTATACACGCTTGTAAGTACCAACTGGTCTTGGTAGATAACATACCCCTTGGGAATGTCTCTTGATGGGGAGTAGCCATACAGCCTGTACTCCGTCCTTTCTTAGGGGGATTTTGTTTTAGGTAAGTTGAGAACCTACCACTGCTACACTGTTGAAACTGAACCAATTAGAGTTCTGTACTTGATTGGGGAAACAATTGTCTAATAAAAAGGACAGGAATGAATAGAATAAGGTATTATTTATTGTAGAATATCATGATTAATATACTATATGGGGGAAACCACAAGACCACAAGGGGGTGACATAGGGCATGTTCCATGTAAGGTTCAAAGCCAAGGAATAACTTGTGCGGGGATCAGCAGATCAAATTGGTAGCGCTCCTAATTAGGAGAAAGTGTCCACAATTTGATGCTGCCTTTGAATTGGTCCATGTTGTTAGATATGTTAAGGGGAGGCTCTTTGAGCGCCCCCTGTGTATTGTAAGATACATTAGCAGGTAAGGAGAAAGACTTGGTTGCAACACCATGATATTTTCACAAATAAAAAAAAAGTCAATTTTTGGATGCACAGAGTTGTGATTGCTGCTAGAATCTTGTCTAATCAGGTTCTCATTGGCCCCAGTTTGGTGGATACTGACCCCTAAGATTCAACCATCATTAATTTTATTAAAGGGAGATAAATGAGGACGCACAATGACATCATCTTCTTGTTGTATGCCAAGATTTCTGCAAGTATCCAAGATTATGGAGAAAAGTGTATAAAACCTGACGTCTACAGGTGTGGCCTAATCTTATATTGTTTTGTCAAGGTTTTGTTGGCAGTTTCCCCATTGGGTGTCAATCATTACTCAGCAATATCAAACACCACAGATGGGTATGCCTACCAGACAGAGCTCTAGGATATTCTGGAGGACTGGCTACCCAACAAGCTGTGCACACAGCTATACTAGTTGCGGAGATGGAGCAGCGGGAATGGACAACTAAGGAAATTAAGGCTGTGGGGCATACCTGTTGGTCCTATCCCACCAACCATGCTGATATGCTTCTTGCAGACGCATGTCTTTACAATTTCGGTTTACTCTCAGGTGCTCAAAGCCTGCTACCTACAATGAACTATGCTCCCAAATTGAGAAGGGGTACAAGATTTTACCTTCCATATTTGTCCAGGACTTATCAGATCTCATCATCTTCTATAAAAGTGATAGCGATAAGTCCAGAAAGGACTCCTGCCTTCCCCCACACTCTTTTTTTTGTCAAGCCTGCATATGTGACAGAAGAAGAATATGAAAAATTGGAGCAATCAT
Source organism: Entomophthora muscae (assembly GCA_014839935.2). Taxonomy (NCBI): domain Eukaryota; kingdom Fungi; phylum Entomophthoromycota; class Entomophthoromycetes; order Entomophthorales; family Entomophthoraceae; genus Entomophthora; species Entomophthora muscae. Next base: position 131,757 of record QTSX02004384.1, read on the forward strand.
CTCTTTCTGTTCTTCCCAGTCAACAAACCCTGCCTCCCCAACCCCCATCAAGATCAAGCCACCTGCCTTCCAACCCTGACTCCAAAAACGCCACACATTCCCTCCCCACTATCTCTGATGCTTTCCCTTTCACAGGTGCAGATGATGACAACATACATTCTGCCCATTCCCTCCCCTTCTTGTCCTTTGCTGAGTAAAATAAAACTTTTCTTTGTGACAACTTATAAAAATTGATATTATTTCTTCCAATTAATAATTAATAATATATTTTTTATATTATTTACATTCTCTATAATTAATAAAATGATGTACATTTGATGTGGTAACATATAATTATTTTCATGAATATTTTTCATTATAAATAATAAATTAAACACCACAAATGTACATGTTTTATTAGAATATTGCATATATGCATTAAATCCTGATATTTAGATACTAAATGCATAACTCAATGCATTCTGTATAATAAAATTCATTGTAAACAACACCTTTTTCATTGTAATTTATATAAATGTACTGTGTTTATATTTGGGAGCCATTGTTGCTTAGTATAAATATTGATACATACTGCATTTTTCAGCTTGTATATTTGCCTATTGATAACAATTCTGTAATTTTTTAGTTGGATTTTGTGAGTAATAATAATATAATGGATCAATAAATTACTGTTTATGACCATTAATTGGCTGATTTTCTTTGCTGTGGCAATTGTTCATTTTCTGATATTTACACACTGGTGTCCAATTGGTTGATTTCACATCCAATTGTTGTAACTGTGCTGTTTTAGCAGAGTTACACGGGGAAAATATTTAGAAGATATATAATAATATTTATTGTGAGATAGTGATCATATAGTTCATGTGAATCAAGGATAACAGGAACATGATTGGTGATCACACGGCTGGATGGAAGAGGGGGGTGGCTTGATCCTGGTAATGAGTCAAGCGCCAAAACAAGGTATCCACCATAAAGGATCATCATCTGTTCATGTTGTTGGATTTGGTAATTTGAGTTGACTTCCTAGTCTGGCTTCAAGTGACCAGATAATTGGATTGCGGGTCACAAACCTGCTTGATTGGAACCTTGCTGGCAGGTTGAGCCTGTGGTTTTGACACAATCACACAGGCAACAGGAAATGTGGTTGCCACCCCAACCATGTTTGGTCTTGGGGTGGCAACCACGTTTCCTATTGCCTGTGTGATTGGATGTGAAACCAACTAATTGGACACCAGTGCAAAAATTTCAGAAAATGCACAATTGTCACAGCAGAGAAAATCAGCCAATTAATGGTTATAAAAGTAATTTATTAATCCATTATATTATTATTACTCACAAAACCCAACTAAAAAATTACAGAATTGTTATCAATAGGCAAATATACAAGCTGAAAAATGCAGTATGTATCAATATTTATACTAAGCAACAATGGCTCCAAAAAATAAACACAGTACATTTATATAAATTACAATGAAAAAGGTGTGGTTTACAATGAATTTTATTATACAGAATGCATTGAGTTATGAATTTAATATCTAAATATCAGGATTTAACTCATACCTGCAAAATTCTAATACAGTAGTTTTAAAAGCTATGGCAAAAAGCAAAAACAATTCAGATTCTAGCAAAATTGAAATGAATCCAAATCTATTGTAAATCAATATAAATATGTTTTTTTAATTTTGTTTAAATCTGAGTTCATTTTGTTTAAATCTGAATTATTTTTGCTTGTTGCCATTGCTTTTAAAACTACTGTATAAAATTTACATTTGTGGTCCTTAATTTATTATTGATAATGAAAAATATTCAGGTGTTGATAGTAGTACTAATGTAAATTCAGAACCTAAACATAAAAATGTGGGATTGTCAAATCCTTGTTCCAAATTTCAAATCATTTTTGCGGGCAACTCAGCTGAGTGAAAAATAAAATGCTTAATAAAATTAACCATTTAATTTGGTTTTTTGGTTTATTTTAATTGGCAAATTTTGAACCACTTGAGCAGATAAATCAACTAACAAAAGAAAAAACACAGCAAACAAATGTTGCAACCAAGTTTCCAGACTTGCCCACAAACATATCTTACAATACATAGGGGCGCTCAATGAGTCTCCCCTTGGCATGTCTAACAACATGAGCCAATCTGATGGCAATGTCAAATGGCAGGCACTTTCTCCTAATTAGGAGCGCTACCAATTTGAACTGCTGATCCCTGCACAAGTTGTTCCTTGGCTTTGAAACTTACATGGAACATGCCATCATGCCATCCCCTGTGGCCTTGTGGCTTTCTCTATATACTATATTAATCACAATATCTTACAATAAACAATACCTTAATCTATTCATTCCTGTCCTTTCTATTAGACAATTTTTCCCCAATCAAGTACTGAACTCTAATTGGTTCAGTTCCAACAGTGGTAGCAGCAGTAGGTTCACAACCTACCTAAAACAAAATCCCCCTAAGAAAGGACAGAGTACAGGCTGTATGGCTACTCCCCATCAAGAGACCTTCTTACCAATCCCTGAGGGGGACATCCCCAACGGGTATGTTATTTACCAAGACCAGCTATTCCTTACAAGTGTGTATAATTGACTCTGCCTTGGGCAGCGTGATGCCAGCTTCACCCCTCCCCAGTCAGACCTTTCCCAACATATGCTCAATCTCCAGCTGGAATCTTTTGCGGGTGGAGTCAAAGGAGTTGACATTGTCAGTTGGCTTCAATCCACCAAGACCTGCCTTTGTATCTGTCAGGTTCCTGAGCCCATGTGGGTTGCCACTGCGTTGGGGCGCCTCACGGGGCCTGCCATTGTATGGTTTACCAACTGGGCCAGTTAGGAAAGCAAAGTCACCTGGGTGGCATTCTGAGATGCTGCAAGATCCTGCTACAGCAAAATCTTCTTGCCTATTGTGGTGGGAATTCCCCTGTTAGCAATTAAACAGACTGGGTCCATTCCCAAGTACCTTTCTGCCTGGCAACAAGCTCTTACCGCCACCCTCAAAGCTGTAACTGACAGGAATGCCATGCTTCTGACCCTAATTATCAATGGGCTCAAGCCCCATATTTGTAAGTGGGTCCCTGTGGGTTGTTGCACCTCCATCAATGAATGTTACAAGGCCATTGTGGAGGCCAACAATCAGGCTCCAATGGGCTTCTGCTGTACTAGTGATGCTCTGCCTCAATCTTGTACAATACCTGGCAGTGGCTACAACCAAGTGGGCCGCCGCCAGCCACGCCAGCAGGAAAATGGAATCAAACACCCCTGTAAGGAGGAACTCCAGTTAGCACAAATCAAAGATCAGGGAAAAGCCTGGGGGTTGTAGCTACTAGAGGCTCTACAACCACACTTGACCCTTACTCTCAATCCCTGCTTGCAAAGAACCCCTGCAACTACAGTGTACACAAGTTCAAAACCCTTGACGTCTTCCAGGTCCACAGTGATGACCCTGTACTTCAAGCAAACCACTCTTCAAATAAAGCTAACTTCTTAGCCTATCCCTTCTGTTTTTGTGGGAATACCCACAAACTATTGGTAGATACCGGGGCTGACCACACTATGGTGGATAAGGCATTTGCTGACTCTCAACAATTGGACTGATTGCCTAGCAGGTTAAAGGTAGTACAAGTAGCTGACTCCCATAGAATTACAATCACCCATGAGACAGTACCCTTCTCTATGATAATGGGGAACATCCAGGTTAAGCTCTCTGGGCCAATCATGGCAGGACTCAGCCACGACGTAATTTCTGGCCTCAACTGGCTTTGACACAACTGTCCCTACATTGACTGGGATACATCTGTCATCATCCTCAATAGAAACGGGGAAGGCTTCCAGATCTATCCTGTCAAAATGATCAGGCTTCTCCACAATACTGTGTTTGTTAGAATAACAGAGACAGGCTTGTACAACTTCAAGGGGGAAACTAGACTTCAACCAATGTTCAGTCAAAGTTATCTGCGCAGAACCACCTGCAACCCTTCCCTTTACCACTTCACCCCCACCAGCGCTTGCTGCACTCCTCAAGGAGTACAAGGACATATTCAGCAAAACACTGTACCAACTACCTCCCCCTTGAGAGATCCAGCACACTGTACAACTCCAAGGGTTGCTACCTAAGGCACACCCCTTATATTGTCTTATACCAAACAAAGATGAGACCCTCCACTAGTACCTTGTGGACACGCTTGACAAGGGCTTCATTTGCCCCTCACTCTCTCCATACGGGGCAGCTGTCTTCTTTGTAGCCATGAAGGATGGGTCCCTTTGCTTGGTCACAGACTATTGTGCCTTAAATGAGGTGACTGTTAAGAATAATTACCCCCTGCTGTTAATTGACAGCCTGTTTGACACACTTGCGGGTACAAAGGTCTTTAGCAAGATTGATCTCACTGCAGGGTACAACCAGGTCTGCATTGCACCAGGGGATGAGGAAAAAACTGCCTTCTGCACACACTACGGGTTCTTTGAGTGTTGAGTCATGAACTTTGGAATGACCAACGCTCCTTCCACCTTTGCCATGTTGATGAACAAAGCATTTGAGGAACTGATTGGAAAATATGTGGTTGTGTACTTTGAAAACATTATTGTCTTAAGTCAATATCAAACCATGCACCTCCAACACCTCCGTGCTGTCCTTGACATCCCTTGGAAAAATCAGCTAAAATCCAAACCCTACAAATGTGAGTTCCTCAAGTCAGAGTTGTTGTTCCTTGGGTGCACCATCTCTGCTCAAGGGAGGAAGCCCAACCCTGAAAATCAAGGCAATCACAAGCATGCTGCCTCCCACTGATGTGGGACAGGTGTGTATCTTCTTAGGCATGGTTGCCTACATGCGCAAGTTCATTACCAACTGCGGGGAACTAATTGCACCTCTCACCCAACTCCTAAACACTAAGCAGCGCTTCCACTGGACCCCTGCCAGAGATCAAGCCTTTGAGACGTTGAAGCAGAGGCTTACAACAGTACCTGTACTGCAGTTCCCCAACCGCAACTGCCAGTACAAACTCAAGACTGACGCCTCTGACAGAGCCATAGGGGGCATGCTACAGGTAGAAACTGATGATGGCACCTTCCTCCCTGTGGAATATGAGTCCAGGAAGCTTACCAACTTGGAACAATGTTACCTCATTCATGATAAAGAACTAGCGGCAATTGTGCACTGCATTGAGAAGTGGCGCTGTTACCTGAAAGGGGCCACCTTTCCACCCTGCGTCCTGACAGATCACAAGTCACTTCAGTACTTCAACACACAGTCCCACTTGACACACCACCAAGCAGGCTGGGTTGAGCGCCTATCCCCCTATCAGCTGCAAATTGAGTACAAGCCTGGGAAGGAACTTGTCACAGCTGACATCCTCTCACAGCTCTATGTAGCTTATCACCAGGGATGACAGCTTGGACTCAGATTGACCAATGTTGTACCTCTGCCCTGAAGCAACTTGATACAAAAGCCTTAACTCAGTAACCATCTCCAAGCTGAAGGACAACAAAAGTCAGTTCACCACAGATGCTGGCAACATCTGCCACTGGGTGGAGACAGGTGAGAAGACGCCTTACATCCCCATCACACAACGAGGTGACACCATATTGTCTTACCACTAAACCCTGGGTCACATCAGAGGACATAACCTCTTCAAGATCACGAAACAAAAGGTTTGGTGGCTGTGTATGCGTCAAGACATCTTGGATCTCCTCAAAACTTGTGTGCTGTGCAAAAAGAATACTTCTAAACCTGCACTCCCAAAGTCTGTCTTACTCATCAAAGCAAAGGAACCCTTTGAGCAGTGGGCCCTTGACATTGTGAGGCCCCCTCCCCAAAGACAGACTGGGAAAGAAATACATCATAACTGCCATTGACTACTTCACCTGTTGGCCAGTAGCCTTGGCAACAATAAACCACACTGCCACCACCTTCACCTGCTTCATTGGTAAGGAAATTGTGGTTTGCTTTGGGCAGCCCAAACACCTTATCACAGATGTTGGCCCAAACTTGTTGGGTATGTCATGAAAGCGTACTGCGCCAAGAATGCACTCCAACAGATAGTCACAACCCATACCATCCACAAATCAATGGACACGTGGAGCAGTTAAATGGCTCACTGGTTCAACTGATTTCCAAGCTCTCACAGGAACGCCCCAATACCGCATGGACTGAACACCTGCCTACTGCTCTACTTATTTTACGAGCAAGGATTAACAGAGGCACCGGGTTCAGCCCCAGTGCCTTGGCTGTTGGAACACCCAACAGTTTGACAGGAGTTAAACAAGGGAAGTTACAGTCTACAGTTCCCAGGAAACATCCCCTGTTGACAACTCTATCCCTGAACCAATAGTGTGTCAAGGCCTGAGAGATCAAACACAAAGGAATTGAAGGAGGGATAAAGCACCTTGAGGCAAGGTATGCCGTAGGTGACCCTGTCTACACTCTCAATCCCAGTTCTGCCAAGTTAGAACCCAACCACTTGAGGCCCTTCAAGATAGCTGCGGTCTATGACAATCATACCTATCAAATCAAAGATGCCCAAGGAAATACCAAGAACTCCACCATGATTTCTTGCGCCCCTGCCGCGTCATCCCCACACAAAAGCTGTTTGTGCGGACCTTCCCAGACCTTCTGCAGACTCTGATCCTTGTATCTGACAACAAACAGGGGGCAAGGAGGGTGTTGTAACCAAGTTTCTAGACTTGCCCGCTAATGTATCTTATAACACACAGGGGGCGCTCAATGAGTCACCCCTTGACGTGTCTAATGACATGAGCCAATCTGATGACAATGTCAAATGATGGGCACTTCCTCCTAATTAGGAGCGCTACCAATTTGACCTGATCCCTGCATAAGTTATTCCTTGGCTTCAAACCTTACATGGAACACGCCACTATACCATCCCCTTGTGGTCTTGTGGCTTTCCCCATATAGTATATTAATCATGATATTCTACAATAAACAATACCTTATTCTTATTATTCTGTCCTTTCTATTGGATTGTTCTCTTTCCCAATTCCAAATACTGAATCATCATTGGTTCAGCTGCAACACAAATGTGGGATACATGAATCAGAAATGCGGGATTTTAATGTACAATTTGAGATTTCTTGTATTTCAAACAAATAATAGACATTATGTAAAACTTAAAAAATCTGAATTTGCGGGATTGCCAACTCCAAGAACCAAATCCCAAATCAAAAATGAGATGAATTTGAAATAAATATAATTTATGGGCATCTCAAAAAGTATGTCAAAGAATCTAGAGTGGATTTGTGCTAATTCATTGAGGAATCATAGGCATCTCAAATTTTACCCTATTCCATTTTAGAATAGCTAAAACTTAGATGCTTGATTACAGTTGATTTTAGACAACACTAATAATAAAATAGAATTATATATTACAATCTATTTTTATCAAGTTGCTTTTTCCTTGGTGTGGTGATAATTAATTTTATTTTGATAATATACCTTCATTTAATTGGATAGTTTCACCTCCAGTTGCCAAGGCAATAGGAAATCAAGTTGCCTCTGCAAGACCAGCTGTGGTTGCAGAGGCAACTTGATTTCCTATTGCCAAGGCAACTGGAGGTGAAGCTATCCAATTAATTGCAAGAACATTATAAATAGCAAATAAACTATCAACACATCAAGAAAAAGACAACATGATAAGAAGATTGCAATACAGTAGTTTTAGAAGCTATGGCAACAACCAAAAATACCTCAGATTTAAATGAAATGATTTCAGATTTGAACAAAATCTAAGTTGCCCAAGATTCAGGATTCATATAATCTAAGTATTTTTAGTTAATAACTGAACTGTCAAACCAAAAACTGAAATTAACTAGCCCATATTAAAAAATTATATCAAACATCAAGCGGTATAGTTTAAACCACAAATTGAAATGAACTGACGCAACAAGTGAGATGAATGATGCTGTTCTGGAGTATATTATAATCCAACAGGATTCATATGAGGCACCAACATAAGGACTAAAATGAAACAAATTTGGGCAATCTAGAAGCAATATTCAACAAGCACAAAACAAAATGAAGTCACACAAGATGTGTAGTATGAGCAGCCTAAAATAGAAGTTTAACAGTTTTACAGCCAATCAACAGCTATCCAATTTAGGGACAGAGGCATTTTATTCATTTTTATGGATACTAATTTGTATGGAATAGTTTTGAGAACCTTGCAAATATGGACTTGAGATTACAATAAAAATAAATCATAAATTTTTAAATTTCTACTTTTAGTGATTTTATCCTAGGTTTTAGTTCAATATGATTTTCAACAGCAACATTTTCAACAGCGCCAGCAGCCAAGCCAGCTTCAATGGAGGCAAGGCTCAGGGTGTGGAGGCACTTTTTTATACCCAAGCCTTTGAGGCAAATAACAAGGAAGCTGACCTATACCTGACCCCTGACCCCTATGGCTTTGACTTGTTCAGTAGTCACGTAGTGTCTAGCTCTGCCCCTGCTCCCATACCCACCCACGCACAAGCTGCCTGCCAATCAACCAATCAGGATGACAACCTCAATCTAGAAAAAATTGCTGCCACCACCCAACCTGTCCCCTCTACAGCCAATCAGGCTTTAGCTCTTGCAGCCCAGCGCCCCAAGCAACAAATCATCACCGCCTAAATTCTCCAGGAAATTGTGGCACTGAATCTTCAGGGTCTGTTCTGGGATCAGATTGCTGATCAATTGAAATTTACCTGAGCCACCATAATACGGGAGTTCAACAACCTAATGAACAAAGGGAATCTGATTGGGACAGCCAAGAAGCCCAAGAAGGCCCCCAAGTCCTAAATCACAGAAGCTTACCCAATCATGCTTGACCTCCTCCAGCGGGACCCCAAGCTTCCTTTGACCCAAGTCCAGAAGCAACTTGTGCACCATGGCATTTGAGTGTCTGAGCGCATGGCGCAACTCTGGATACATGGAAAGGTGGCTTCAATATGGATTCTTATCAATTTTCTGGCAACCAATGAGATGGCGCTGAGGTTTCCCTGTATGATCCCACTATCAAATCCACCCTGGTCTGATGCCTGACAGGTTTTTCAGATGATGTCATGTTTGTCTCCTATTATAAGCTATCAATAGCTTTTGACAATTTTGGCTCCCAAGGAAGAGCTGCCACCCAAAAAGGGAGGAAGAAGGTCAAGAAGGGGACATTCATTAATGCAGTTCTGGATGTTTCAGCCAAGGGTTTTGTCTACTATCAGAAAAACCCAGATTTCACCAATGGCTATAAGTACAGCCACATCATTGGTGGACTACTTGACTCCTGGGATAGCTTGAATTCCAAACACCAGGTTTTCTTGAGCCACCAGATGGAGGGTGGCTCCACTGCCCTTGAGGCCATCCAGCAACGCGGGCACCAGGCCTCTGTGTACCCAGCTGATCACACTGACATCCATCTGGCTGATGGTGTGTTCTTTAATATCGGAGATACACTCCAGGAGAGCAGCCCTCAGACTTTCAACAACCTCTATCTTGGGGTCCTTGACCACAATTCTCTCTTTGATCACCAAATGGTGGCTGACTTGTTTGCCCAAATGGTTTTCCACGTGAACATGGGCAACTAATCACACAATATAAGCACCTCCCACCCCGTGCCACAGCCACCTGACAGCCAATCAAGGCAATGACAGACAAGGAATATGACAAGCGGTATATGGCGGCCATCATGTGAAATCCTCCTACCCCTACCCCCACCACCACTACCCCCATCTTCCAGCCCCACCCATCTAATCCCAGACCCTCCAGGCCAGCACTGTCACAGTAGGTTCCATCATGCCAGGTATTATCTGCCCAAGCAAGAAGGCTCAAAAAGCTGGAAACTCTTTATAAAAATTGACCAAGTTAATGGATTTAAATCAAACAGTCAATTGGAAATGGGTTATGGCTGCTCCAGGCTGTCAGCTGAAACTGGTTCCCCCTTGCAGATTGACATTGATAAATTGGCGTAATTTGAGGGTCACCTGATATGAGCTTGTCAATAAGCATGGTTGTCAGAAACTAGTAACACATGGGTTCTTTGCAACCTGGACCAGATACTTACTTGACAATGTGGAAGGAATAGGAGGTCAAGATTCAGGTGGTATTGCTTAGTCAATTTTTCTGATATATATTGAATGATTTTCACTGTTTCAACTCTAAGAGTTGAGTCCTTCCAAATTTTTACTCAATAAAAATCATTTATCCTAAGTTCTAATTTACTTTTAAAAAATGCATCCTGTGGTTAGGTTGTTACAATATATTCCATACAATCTGATTCTCAACAGAATCATTTCTGGAAGATGGGGTCCTGCAGTTGGAACTTTTTTGTTAGTGCTGCCCAATGTTAATTATGCGCCAACCAATTTTGCAGCTCCTCCCCCATTCTTGAAACTGAAAATTGTGTTGCCTCCCAATGTCCAGATTTTTATTCTGAATATTTGTTGGTGTTGTCTCAGGCCATTTATCTTGGGCTACTTTGGTTAGGATTAATTGTTCTGCTTAATACTGGTATTACAATTGGAAATTTTACAAAAAGATATTTGAAGCCACATTGGTGGTTAAACATTAATTCTATGTGAATTTGGGTGGTAATTCCCCATCACTTAGAAACAGCTTCATACTATCCTGCAATTTCTGTCATAAGTACTGCCTCTTTGTCTTCCTTCCCGTGCTATACTGCCTACTAGGCATCACTCTTCCCTGCCCCCAATAAACCTCCTAGTGCCAAACATTTTCTATTTATATATCTTTATTTTGAATTTCAATTGTTCATGTTCTCTTTGTTTATAGTTGTTTTTATTCTTTATTTTCAGCTTATTTCTATAAAATCATATATTTACTATGACATGTATCTAGATCCAGAACACAGTTATTTTTAGAAACTAAACACTGCCCCTTGTGAAAATATTAACAGAAATTTGGTGGTTGTTAAAATTTGAATTAGAAAATTATAGGTTAATTGTGTTTAGATAAATTTGTTACTGATCCAAATTCAAAAGCTTAATGATAAACTTTAAGCCAATCAGGAGCCAAGTGATAAAGTGATTGTTGTGAGATAAAGAGTCACCCAATAATTCTTTGATACATGTGCACTAATTAATATGATTGTCTGGTTGATTTTCCATTGAGTGCCATTGCTGCTGTGGCAAGTTGTTGATGGACTAGCGCCCAATCAGCTGCTGGGTTAGCACTAGTCCACCAACAACTTGTTATAGTGATAATGGCACTCAATGGCAAATCAGCCAGCCAATCAGATTAATTAGCACACATACATCAAAGAATTATTGGGTGACCCTTTATCTCACAACAATCACTTTATCACTTGGCTCCTGATTGGCTTAAAGTTTATCATTAAGCTTTTGAATTCAGATCAGTAACAACTTTATCTAAATACAATTAATCTATAATTTTCTAAATCAAATTTAGTTGATCATCAAATTTTTGTTAATATTTTAACAAGGGGCAGTGTTTAGTTGCTAAAAATAATACGGCAATTAAGAGACAATGCCAACACAAAGCAAACAACACATATTGAGTTGAGCGTAAACCATATACACTTGGTAAAAAATGGGATATTGGAGTAATTTGAAAACAAACAGGGATAGACAAAGAGGCAATATTATCAGAATAATACAGATTTTATTTGGGTGAAAGCTATAAAAACATAAGGAAATGTTAGTAAAAAATCAATGAGAGAATTAAGAGAAGCTTTTGATGGACTTTGACTCTGCAATTGCAGATATCAAAGAAATCAAACGCAAGGTCAAAGCAAGAGTTAAGTCTGCTGTCCTTGAAGGAGACAAAATAGACAAGGTGTCCGCAAAGGCCCTTATGACTAAAATACCAGACACCCCTGAGAAGACAATTGAATGCCTACTCAACATTCAGAAGACAGTGGTTGAGGGCCTTCATTTTAAGATGTACAATCTTTCTGCACCATCTGTCTGGATCAACAACCCTGAAATGTATGCCCACCTCAAACCAGCCAGGCAAGCCCAAACCAAGGACAAATAATTAACAGCTCAATTGCTTGCACCAAGAATGGCTAAGCCTTCCAAAGCCACCAGAAAAGAGTATAAACGTGAAGGTAATCTAAAAAAAATTAATAACAACTTCAAAATACTTACCTTTTTTAGAGAACATTGATGGTGAACTCCACCAAGTCCTAGTCCCCTTTGTCCCTGCCACATTCTACACAAACTACGCCAATCATGTGGCAAGGCAGCTGTTTTTGTCACCCCCTGTCTTGTGGGAGCTCAAAGACAGGGTCCAAGAGTCCTTTCTAATGTTGCAGGAGGCATTAACCGGACTGACACATGGCAAGGGGGCATCTGAGTGGGCAGTCACTGCCTACAAGGATGCCCAAATAGTTGCATGGACCTGGATCCCTCAGTGGAGTTTACTTTGTAAACTCCATTGAGCTTGTTTGGGACGTCCTGGCAACGCCCATTCAAGAATATACTGGAGATGGGCCAGGCCCATGCAGCTGTTTGCTTCTGCTACCCCCTGGAGCACACCCTGTCTTACCTGTTGGAGAACTTTGGGCATGAGGTGTTTAAATTGGCTATTGCAGACGCAACAGCCATAAAGAAGACAAAAATATTCCTTGCCAACTTTGGGTTGGCCTGGAGCGCCAACAAGATGGGGCTTCCTGCGGCCATGGAGCTGACCTTTGCTGAAAACAAACACAAAAAATAAAATAAGTAAAGTATACAATAAGCTGTGCAAGTTCACTGAAGCCTTTGCTGGGCAAAAGCTTCACCTTGTTGTTTACCTTGGGTATTTTTCTACTTTGGAATGGGCGCCAGCGTGGGGGACCTAGACAGGGTCCTTCTCAGGATTGATGAGGCTGGCTCTCCCTGGACAACAAGAAGGTCCCCCCCAGTTATAACTTGGTTGACCATGTGATCCAGGATGCCCTGGTCCTGGTTAGAATTTATGGTTCTGCAGCCCCACCAGAGAAGCTGCTGCTTCACTCCCACCTCATCATGCTCCCTTTTACTAGCAGCTGAGAATATTTTAACCAGGGTGTATCCATTGTATACGGTGTGGCAGTGGAGGTTGTGCACCACCTCCATTGCCAGGTGGGTACATACAAAAGGACTCACTATAGGTGCACCTAATAAAAAATATCATTCCATATTTTAATTTACATTTGAATTTTAATCATTACTTTTTTATAATTAATTTTGCTAATTTTTATTTTAGCAAACAAGTTGTGCAAAATGTATCCTGGAAACGGTTTTCATACAAGCATAAAAATATATGTTAATAAAATATAATTCTAATTTATACATTTTACATTTAATTTTTTTAATCCCATTTTTATTTTTATTTGATAAGAGTGATATAAATATATTCACATAATCAAGTATCAAGTATCAAGTGTCTGGGATAGCCTCAGATGCCATAATAAAAAAAAAATAAAAAATAAATAAATTAAATACCTTCATTGATGGTCCTCCTGAATGTGATTGCAGGCTTGAAAGTTTCTAAATATAAAATGATAATTAATAAATCTTAAATAATAAATTATAGAATATAAAAAGAGTTGGACACACTAAGCCTTTAATTGATTGGCTGTTTGGCTAGGCACACAGGAATGAACAAATCAGTGTGGCCATAAAATTTGGCCACAGTCTCCGCTGGGAGGGTGTGGATCCTGGCCTGCAGCAAATCAAATAGGTCCTTGGTCCCAGTTGGGGTCCCACGCTTTATGACTTGCTTGAGCCACCCAAAAACTTCTTTGGTGGGATTTAGGAAGGGTGAATAAGTAGGGAGGAAGAGAAGGCACAAATTTGCTGTGGCTAATTGCTGGGGGCCCACTGCAATGCTGGTGTCAATCATTGGGAATTCTTTGAGAATATCAGCCACCTTGTGGAGACCGACATTGTCCAGCACAATAACATTGGTGAAGCCCGGGCTTGTGCGCCTCAGGTGCTCCTGGACCAATTGGAGAAATGCTAGAAAGGTACAGCTGTTGTGGGAGCCTAGTATCATTTGATAGAGCTCAACCCCCTTTGGACCGAGGAGAGCCACTATTGAGTAGGCTGCGGTGCAGACTGCAGCACTCCAAGCCATCCTGTCATTGGAGCCTTTGGGGACATAGCCATATGCATTGCGCATAGACAAGGCAAATGCTGATTTGTCAATGTAATAGAATTTGGCCGTCCCCTTGGCTTTGAGGGCAGTGTACGCCTCTGCGTATTTTTTCTGGACGTCAATGCTGGTTGGGCTATTCTAATTATAGGGGGATACCCCAAGTTTTTCCAGGAAAAGCACATTCCCTTCACCAGATGATAGTAAAAGGAATTGAAGCCTCAACCCCAAAAGTAGACTTGACCATGGCCTGTATATTTGCCAGTTCAAGATGGCAATCTTGGGCTATCAACTGGTGGATTGCCCATTTGTGCTCCTTGGTGAGCATGGTGGAAATGCGCAAGGATTTCTCCGCGGCAAGGACTTAGCCAGTATTGATGAATCTGTTGAAGGTCTTGAAGGTGTACTTGGGATCCACCCCCAACAAGAGCTGCTGCCACCTTTTTATCACCAGATTACCGCATTATCTTGAGCAGGATGATGTGTTTGATATCTGGGATGCGCTTCTGAGCGGGATTAGTGGGAGTAGTTGAATTGGGATCCTGATCAGGGACTGGCTTGCAAGGCATGGGTACCTTGTTGTAGAAAGCTGCAACCTTTTTGAGCACTAGCTGTCCCTTGTCAGTTCTATAGAACTCAGGCTCCTTGTCCTCTTCCTGGTTCCATCACTGACTTAGGGCTTGTAACTAGTATCAAGTACAGGCTTCACTTTCTCCAGCATAGCTGACGGGACCAACTCTTGCCGGTACACAACATCAAACACACACAAAGTAAGTTCTACCTCCTTGTTTCTAACTGTTTTTGTTGTGGTAACTTTGGTGGGCTTCTGAGTCAGCTTGGGGACCCAAGAGTTTATGCTCCACACCCTAGCAGCTTGTGCTATTTGAACCAGCTGTGTCAGTGCAGCGTCACTATTGAACTCTCCTCCCCTGGCTCTTTCTTGAGTAGGCACTTGGGCTGCACTAACTCTGTTCTTTGACCCGTGGGGGCAACTGCAACTGCAGTGCACAACAAGTGCATTGGTATTCTGTTGTATGTTCCTTCAATTTTGAGAATTTAATAAAATATTAAATAGATTTCAATTAAGTTACTCCCTAATTGTAATTTTTGCTTTTATCTGAATATGGATATTTAATTAATATTTTTCCCACCCAATATTCCAATTATAGATTTTTTATTTCTTAATTTATTGTTTTTTGTTTTACAACACCCATTTTAGAATACTCAAAAAAATTCACCCATTTTCCCAGATTTTACAGCCAAAATCAAACACCCAACAAAATATTTTAAAATTTGTGTCTCAGATTGCATGCCTTATCTTAGATACCTTGGTAAAATTCTTGATTATAATCCATTGCACACAACATTTGAGTGATTTTGTTTACATAGTGAGTTGCTATTGTGTTTTGTTTTTGGGTTGAGTTTTGACTCACCTTGCTTGGGTGTATTTTGTCACCAATTCACATAGTAAACAAATGTACACCAAAAGTCAGCTCACACCATTTTGTTTGTGAATCAATGTATTTTGGATTGTATTTTGAATAGTTTTGCTTTGCGCGTGAGCACTTCTTTGCTGTGTTGACCCATTCTGCCCATTAACGCCAAAAATCCCTGTTAACAGAGTATATATTTAACCTGATAGCTGGATTTTTCTTAAATCTGAAATCATTTTTGTTGAATCTGAGGTATTTTTGATTGTTATCATAGCTTTTAAAACTACTGTATATAATTCTATTTTATTGTTAGCATTTTTTAAAATCAACTGTAATCAAGCATCCTTAATAGCAATACATGAATACATAGTGTAGTAAACTGATGGTTTATTTTTTCCACTTCTCCTTCCTTCCTCAAAATAAAGTTTTTTGGCCCCTGGTTACACCAGGGGCCAAAAACTTTTAAAAAATTCTGCATCATCAGGCAGGTAGCTCATATATCATTATATGGTTTTGTGATTGCTACATTAGTGATTTAGAGTGCAGAATATTGCATCATTTCCAGTTTAGATAATTTAACATTTCCCAAATTTCATGTCTAAACATGGATGTTGATTTAATTTTTCATTTGATTTGGGTTGATTTCTCCTAGTTTCTTACTCTACATTAAATTTGGATTCCAGTTCCCGCAATTATTATCAGAGTTTACTAGTGGCATTCAAAAGTGATTTGAAATTTGGTTCTTGGATTTGACAATCCCAAAATTCCAAAAAATATAGTAAACTTGATGAAAATGGTTGATGGATTTGAACACTTCAAATCTGATTCCAGTTAATTCATTTTGCCCATTGGAAATATGCTGTTCAACTTGAACTTTGCAAAGTGTCTATGAGCTCCTGCATTTTTAAAAACTCAAATAAAAATACAAAAAAATCAATTTAATTAAAAAGGCCATCCCACAAAAGTGATTAAAAATTTGGACCAATGATTTGACAATCCCACATTTTTATGTTTAGGTTCTGAATTTACAGTATACTGAAAAAGGAAGCTACTAACCCACAAGGGGCTTATATTTTGGTGGCGCCCAAATATGGCGAGAGTGGCAAATAGCTAATTGAGGGATTTTTTTTCTATAATTGGCTTTGCTCTTTATTTAGGGATATTATCTGTATCTTATCATTTGAAGCAACATGGGACTATGTTGTTAGATACATCATGGAACAGCTCTGTGAGCACCCTCTGTATGTTATAAGACACTTTGGCAGGTGTGGTGTCAATCTTGGTTGTAACACCATTTAAGCCCAATAATTTTAGGAAATAAGAGGTAATAAACCCTAAATAATTTATTACAATTATAGATATTTAGTCTTAATTCTAATTTTATTGAAAATTATTGTAACTGTTATTTACGTTGATATTTAGAGTTTTCATTATACGAGTCAATATAAAACTTTAAGTTTTAGAATTTAAATTGGCATCCTTATAAGTAAATTACATATTATTGAATGATTTAAACTAAGTCCATTCTTCACTCTTGTTGATATTGGGACTTTTAATCATTATTTTTGAATTCTGAATATATAATTCAATAGAAAAAAATCTATATAAGTTAACGGCTCAGAGCCTAGGTGTCAAATATAGATCAACTCACTATATATTAACAAATTGTCAACAGACAGACGATTTAAAATTATGATGGTTACCTTCATCTTATGTATAAAGTTTAGGTGATGGGTTTTTATTCTTGATACAGCTTGTATGAGCTTTTTTCTAATAAACAATTTCTGCTACAAGCTAATTGAGTGGCCAAGGTGACGTGGTTAAGGCTTATAGAAGACAAGCTTGTACTTTGAAAGTAAAAGTGTCAGGCATGAGGAAGTTGTTATCAATAATGTCTATTTATATTTTATTAAATTACTATAAATTCTTTTTGATTACTTAGTTAGTCAAAGGTATTTTTAATACAATGAATGGAATATATATCATTGAAATAAGATGAGGTGTTTAATATAAATCGGGTTTATACTTAACATCTCAATTGTAAGAGTTGCGTCTAGATAACAGCAGCGAAAAGCTTTTCTTGAATGAGTATGTTCAAGAGTTGCATCATGATTTAAACTAAGATAATACTTTGTGGTAATTCAACGTAAACTACTTCACGTGAGTCATACTGATTTCAGTCAGCAAGATCAGATAATTAACTTCTCTAGTTTATGCTTAGTAGAGCAAGCTACATAGCTGAAAGGGGTGATCCAAGCTTATTAAAGCCATCTGATTTGGCTATAAAAGCTTGGTCGATGTATCTTCACCACCAGCAATGTTTTTCTTTTTATCGTTCCTTCTTCTTTTGGTCTTGCCCGCAATTGCTTCAAAAGGTCCCATTGTGTTCCGTGGTTATCCGCTAGCCGAATCAAGCCAGGGCTTAGTACCTACAAAGCTATATGTTTATCCCAGAGGCATGCAGCAGAACGGAGCAAAGTTCTTTTACAGCAAGAATGGTGAGAACTCTTTGGATTTCTCGCTTGCTGTTGTATATTTGTGTAATAACAAGGGTCGCCAAGCCATGCTTCAGTCCTCCTTTGATACTATATCCCAGAAGTGCTCCTGTTACTGGCTTGATGCCCAAGATCTCGTTTCTCGATTTCCCACCCTTACTACTGGCTCTGATTATTTCATCGAAATGGAAGGAACAGGATACACTGTCCGCTCGGGACGATTTACACTTGTCACTGGGAAACCAAAGCGCCTAATCTGACACAATCTCAAACCCAATCACCCTTGTTCTTAAACATATTTGAATGGCAGTCGCATTCTCAGCCAAGTTGTATTTATAATTATCAAGTAATGGCTTAAGCAATTCAAAAATAAACTATCACTATAATATATATCTAATTCGAATCGAATACATCGATTACGAATAAGCAAATGTTTTTTCAAAGATATCTCGATTTTAAAGCAAGCCCGCATTTTTATTTGTAATAAATCAAATAATTAAATAACTCGTTATCATACAAAACCCTTTCATTCTCGAAATTTCATCATAATTCATGCCCAAGCTATTTTGAGCCTTTTTAAAAAAGCCATTGTAATTTCTACTACAACATTTAAACTGTTTCGGTTGTAGTTTCCTGATATTGAAATCACCAATAGAATCCAACCCCTGGCAAAATATTCATAGGCTTTGATTTTATTATTTCCATAAGCTTATACTGTTAAACATTCCAATTCCAACTTTATTGCATCATCCCACATGCCTTCGCTTTGAACCCTGTGATCCTGATAATTGATAAAAAATGGTTCCTTCAAAAAAAGTGATCCTGATAATTGATACAGTTGATCTCAGTGAGATCTCCCAATATCACTACCAATCCTTTAACCTAAAAAACTTAATATTTACTAAGTAAATAAACATTTCATCGATCTTTATATTTAACTTATTTACTTTAACTAAAAGATCGTTATTTTGAGCATAATCATCAAAGAACCACTAGTTATATCAGGCATTATGATAGTAAAACATCAATTGTGATGAAATTTGTGCCTTCCAACTTCCAAGTTAGAATAACCTTCAAAGGGAGAAATTTTATCAAAACTGGGATATCATACCAGATCACATAATAACATTTCAATAATGTTGTTACCATCACTCCTGACATGATCTAGCTCCTCATAATCTCTCCTCGCCTTCTCATTTCCAAAGCCATACTTGCCTTGGGGCCAAGCACCCTTTAAAGTGATGGAAAATAAGGTTTATACTTCTAAATTACCACCAATCCTCACTATAAAACTGAAGCCCATAGGAAACAAGAATGTAATATGTAGATCTGTACCTTCTCCTAATACTCCTTCCAACATACCTTCCTGTGGGACTGAAAAGCAAGTCATATCGAGGCCTAACAAGGTACTGCCTTTAACAGTAAAACAATATACTTCACCTTTGGATGTAAAAATAATTTTTTTACCTAAATCTATGAGAAAATCAAAAGTTGAATCTAAATCCATAGATGTAAAGGTTCTTAGCTTTACCTCTCACTGTCACAGTTGTTTTCATAATACCATGGATAGATTGATCCAGGCTCCTTGTACAGAAAGAAATAAACTAGGACAACAATTAAAAGATTTGGCAGGTTTAAACCAGACCCTTGATTGAAAATGAGTTGCAGCTGCTCCTCGCCCAGTTTGAAATTCTAGTTGCAGAGGTTGAATCAATCAAAGTAATCTAAAGATTAATTTTGGTTGTAAACTATTCCATTACTGATCAAAAGGGGTTAGAAACTCATCATCATGGGTTCTTAGTAAAACAGACCCAGTGCAGCTGGAATCAATTAATTATGAACTGCAAGATTTCAAAGGGTTGTTTTCTGATAGTTCATGAAGCTTAGCAATCCCCAAAGGTGTTTTTTTCTGGGAGTGAAAATTTTAAGCTGATTCTAAAAGGTAATATATTCTGTGGTGTGAAGCAACTTATTAATTCCCAGAGAATATAGAGATTTTATGGTTCTAATCAACTCCTAATATTTGAGTTCCTCTTCTAAAGCTATTCTGCCTTATCAATAAACATTTTTAAATTCTTTTATAATATTTCTGAATTTACCTCCTGTTTAGCTTGTGGCACTTTGTGCCTTTAATATGGTTTTCATTCAGATGGTTACTAGCTGTTGGTAATGTACTCTACAGATTGCTTTCACAGCCCCTGTCATGAATTACATTTCTCCCAAAATAAGTAGAAAACTCCAATTAGAAGAATCAAACTCAGGACCTGATTCTGATGGTTGTAAGGATCCTGTGGACCCTTGGGCTGTCTGCCTGTGCTTTTTGCAGCTAGCCAATGAAAGATATGGAACAAGTTGTGACTTGAACCTTGATAATCAGCAAATTTTGCAGGTCTGCTTGGCCACAGAATTGTAAAGTATGGAGGAACGTCATAGGACAGTGATTAATATGGGCCAGTCTAGATTGCTAGAAGCACTGAATCAACATGCTGTCACTCCTATATTAACTGATGGGTCATCTGGGGAGGGATTTACTGCTCAGCTTGATAGGAAAAAAGCCTCAAGGAAACTCAGATGATAGGTTAGAAAACTGGGCTGCCAGGCCACATGATCTCCGGGCTTCTGATGACCTCAAAGTGACTCCCAGAGCTGTTTGGACCATGGGACCAGGGTTGATGTCAGAAATCCAGCCTGTGGGGGGTTCCTGAGAACTTGCAGGCGGTTGGCCTGCGGGCCCGGCAGGGAGGGCCCACCACAATGTTGGGGCTAACTTAACAATATAGGATAAGGATTTGCCTAGGAGAGCCCAAGGTCCGCTGGCAGGTACCATAGAATCTATCAAACCAGAAAAAGAGATGTATATCACTCCAATTATCTGAGTGGAAGTGGATTCATTGGCAGCAACAGATTCTTGTGTGTGGTTGGGCTGCAGGGTGAGAGGCGGAGTCATTGGGACCAAATATGCGGGCAGGTAGTTGTACTTGTTGTAGAAATAACAGGGGAGGTATAGTGATATTGTTACCTTCCCTGTAGATAGTTTTGATCTCTCTAGTTCTGGCCTCAGGGCCGTAGATTAGGATTTCCTCTAGGGTTAACTCTGAGTACGCAGGGTTGGGGGGGGGTACTCGGTGAAATTTACTGGACTGTAGGGAACTCCTGGTGGTTGGTAAGATTCAGGCGGCGGGTCTGCAGTTTCTTGAGGTTGTAGAGTGTGAGGTGTGGAACCGCAGGAGGTAGACTGTAGATAAAATAAAGCTAATATCAAATATGGAATAACCTGGTTAAACCAAAGGTTCATGTCACTTTATTGCAAGAATGGTGATGGACATCTTCCTGGCAGTCCAGGGTATAAGTATGCCCATCTGTCATGGGAAAACTTTTGCAAATTTCTCTGGCCTGGGTGTTACCGCTTACCAGGTTTTTACAGTCCTTGGTGGCATCCATTGGGGGAGTTATTCCATTGGCTGGTTCAAACTGAGAATACTCAAATTTCCTTGTTGGGTCACTGGGTTGGTCATCTCTGGGTGGCCCACATTTATTGGGAAGTTTCTCTATTTCCCCTTCTGTGGAGGCCTGAGTAAATTTTGGTTCTATGGTTAGGCTTGCCCACTGATTGGTCAAGCTAACAGGAACCTTTACTTTGGGGAGTGTCAATGTAGATGATTTTGGTTCATCCAGCTTTAGAGGGTTTTCCAAAGTCAAATTCTGCTCTGGTTTGAGCCCAAAAATCTGCAGGCGGCCAGGGGGCTGGTCCTGCGGGCTGGCGGCCTGCAGGGAGTCAGGGTTCCAATCCCGTAGTTGAGGGTTTCCCGTAAGCATGGTTAATAGGAGTTTGTCACTTGTGACATCATCCCCTTCTCTCCTGTTGCCCTCCTCCTTCCCAGCCCTCTTGTCCAAGTATTGCTTTATGGCTCCATGTGTGTTAGGTAGGCTGGAGACAGGTTCCCAGGTGCTTTCTTTGGGGGGGGGGGGGTAACCTGCCCATTTGACATAGTACTGTGGGGTCTTGTAGTGGAGGCAGTGTCCATAAATGTACTCCACTTTGTATTTGGTTGAGCGTCCCTCCTGGATGGGCGGAGGGTTGGTCTTGATCTTCTGGTGGGGAAGGGAGGTTCCTACTTTCTTAAATAGCAATGATTGGTGGAAGACGTTGTGGATTTTCCAAGTAGGTGGCAGTTCTAGTTTGTATGCCACTTCTCCTATTTGCTTTATAATCTTGTAAGGGCCACAGTGGCGGTGAGCTAACTTCCTACTGGGTACGTGTAGGGGGACGTTCCGTGAGTCAATATAAACTTTGTTGCCTATCTCTAGGGTTTTCCCAGGACTCTTTTCTTGTCAGCAAACACCTTGTAGATCTTAACGGCGCGGGTCAGGTTCCTTAGGCAGGTTTCTTGGGTGGTGTGTATTTGTTCAATCCAGGTTTTCCTGCTGTATCCTGTTCCTTGCTGCAAATACTAGGGTCTCATGATGAATCAAACATGTAGTTGGCCTTGAAGGGGGACATAACCATGGATGTGTGGTCTTTGCTATTATAGGCATATTGCGCCATGGGTAACATCTCTGCCCAGTTGTCTTGGTCTGCGTTAGTGTAGCATTGAAGGTATTGTTCCAAGATTTGGTTGACCTGTTCAGTTTGTCTGTCTGTATGTGGGTGGTAGGAGGTTGACAAACAATGTTTTATTCCAAGGTTTTTCACCACTTGGGTCCAGTAGTGGGAAGTGAACTGGGGTCCACGGTTGGTGATGATTTCTTCTGTAGTGCCGTGTTGTGTCAAGATGCGGTCGTGGAAGTGTCTGGCAGTCTCAGCTGCTGTGCAGTGGGTAGTAGTTAGGAGGAAGTGTACCATCTTTGTGAAGCGGTCAACCATGACTAGAATTGCATCAAAGGATTTTGAAGGGGAGAGCTCTACTAATAGTCCATTGATACTGACTTCCAGGGTCCAGCAGAGATGTCCAGAGTCCTCAGTAGTTCTTCTGGCTTTGAGCAACACTTCTTGGTTTTTCTGCAGGTTTTGCAACCATTGATGTAGGAAGCTACTTCCTTGTCCATGCCTGGTCATGCGTAGTTCTGCTTGATACTTAAGAGGGATTTGTGTCTACCAGGGTGACTAGCCATCTCTTAATTGTGGTGGTCAATCAATATGTTTTTTTGGGTTGGGCCTTTGGGTATATAGATTCTGTTGTGGAGCAGAAGGGTAGCGCCTTTCAGGGAGTATTCTTTTCTTTGAGTGATGGCAATCTGGGTCCATTGTCAGGGCTTTGACTAGTTTGATTGAATAGGTGTCTTGTTTCTGGGCTCTTATCACGTTGGGTTTGCTGGTGGCAATCTTTAAGTAATTCAGTTGTATCCCTAGGCTGGTAGGGTCTAGTAGTGTATGGGTGTTGCAGTCCTTGATTTCTGTGGAGGAGGGAATCAGGTCAGCTCTCCTGCTCAAGGTGTCTGGTACCATGTTCACTTTTCCTAGCTTGTAGTCTATGGTCAAGGTGTATTTAGCCAGTTCTAAGGCCCATCTTGCTTGTTGTTGGTTCAGCTGATGTTGTTTGAAAAATTAAACTAAGCTCTTGTGGTCTGTCAGAACCTTTACCAGATGTTCAGCACCGCACAAGTACCTGCGCCAATGCTTCAATCTCTTCATTATAGCTATCATCTCCTTGTTGTATATTGGGTAGTTCCCTTCAGCTGGTAGCATCTTCTTGGAGTAATATGCTATAAGATGTAGCATAACATCCCCTTCTTCCTGAAGAAGGACCCCTCCCACCGCAAAGTTGAACACATCTGTCTCCAGCACAAAAGGTTATATGGGTCAGGCATTGCCAGGATGGGAGCAGAGGTGAACGCAAGTTTCAGGGCCTCAAACGCGAGGTGCACTCCTCAGTCCAGACAAACTGGATCTTTTCAGAGCAAAGACAGGCCAGGGGCAATGTAATCTGAGAAAAATTCTGGATGAAATCCCTGCAATAATTTTCCAGGCCCAAAAAACTTCTCACATCTTTCCTGCATTTGGGTACTGGTCAGGTTGTCACTGCTTCCACTTTTTCCTGCGCCATAGCAAACCTGCCAGTCTTCACCACATATCCCAGGAATTTGACTTCAGACTGAAAGAATTGGCACTTCTTCAGCTTGGCATGTAAGTTGGCCTGTGAGAGTTTCTCCAGTATACGGTTAAGGTGTTGGAGGTGTTCCTTGTGTGACTTGCTGTATATAAGGATGTTGTCCAAATATGCAACACAGAATTGGTCAAGGTACTTGCCTAGGACAGAGTTGATCATTCTTTGGAAAGTACTGGGGGCGTTGCACAAGCCAAATGGCATAACCAGGTATTTGTACAATCCATATCTGGTTTTGAAAGCCGTCTTGTATTTGTCTCCTTCTTTGATTCTGATCTGGTTGAAGGCGTCTCTCAGGTCAATTTTGGAGTACATCTGGGCTCCTGTCAGTACATCACAAAGGTTGTCAGTGTTGGGAATGGGGTAGCAGTTCTTCACTGTAATGTTGTTCAGTTTCTGGTAGTTCACACAGGGACACATTCCACCATCTTTCTTCCCTACAAACAGCATGGGTGACAAGCAAGGGGCCTTTGACACCCAGATTAATCCTTTTTTGGCATGTCCTCTAGGTATGTCTTCAGGGTTAATTGTTCACAATAATTGTAGCTGTAGATGGGGTTGTGATGTGGTTGGGTTCCTGGCAACAGGTCTATGGTGTGGTTGTAGATTGTGTGGTTGAAGAGGTGGGTTACTGCTTCCTTGCTGAATACATAGTTCCTCTTTTGCTAAGGAGGCAGGTAGGGTCCCTACAGTGGGTTCCATTTTCAGGGTCAGGAGCGTGTTGGGTCCTTTGCAGGTTGGGCCCATCTGGAATGGAACCACATCGCACAAATTGTCTCCCTTCAAGGCAACTGTTTGATTACAGAAATTTAGGATAACACTGTGTCTTTGGGACCAGGAGTCTCCTAGGATCAAGGGGTGGGGAAGTCCCTTCAGGATGATGGGGAGCGCTGGGTAGGTGTTCTGACCAATTTTCAATGGCAACTTGGCTGCGCACCTGAACCCCAAGTTGTGAGAGCTGTTTCCCATGATTACTTTGACACCTTCAGTGGTGGCCTTTAGTCCTAGATCCTTTGCAAGGGTGGTGTCAATAAGACTCTCCTCAGTTCCAGTATCAATGAAAGCTTCAACAGTCTGAGATGTTGTAAGTGTTTTTGCCTCAACTTGGATAAATTTTTAAGACTGGGTGGAGGTGTTTATTTGTGCCAAGGAAACTGTGGGACCACTCTTCTTGGGGAAAGCCCTAGTGAGATGACCAGATTTTTGACAGTAGAAACACAACCCTTCATGGTAGTGGCATTGTAATTTTTTGGGGGACATCCCTGGTCAGTTGGGTGTTGGGGCTCAATTTGTGCGCTGAGTGTGAGAGGGGGCGCCTTCTTGATTAAGGCTCAATTCTCTACACAAAAGGAGTAGTTTGTCTAGGCCAAGCGTAAGGGGATGGTGCTTAAGGAGCTCCTTCAAGGCAGGGCAGGCTCCTTGGCGGTACAAGATGGCTGATAACTTGTCCTTGAGTTGGGTTCTGGCTTTCAGTTTTATGAACTTGTCAGTATAGGCTTGTAGAGTGTGTGATTCTTGTCTGGTGTCTAGTAAAGTGATGAGGGCATGATGGAAACTGTCTCAGTTGTTGCCAGTGGCCATCAGTTCACTCTCAAATTGGGACTAGTCCAGACAGAACTCAACGTCTTTGGCAGTGGCCTTCCCAAACCAGTCCAAGGCATTGCCAGAGAGCATGGAGGCCACTCCAAGGACTTTCTCTGTGATGTTAGAGTATGAGTTTGTGTTGGCCTGAAAATGGAGACAGAGGACTGGCATGGCTTTTCTGGCTTCTTATAGGGTGAGCTTCCCCATCTGTGGCATGTCCACCTTGGCTGTGGTCTGATTTACTATAAAGTTCTGAACCTGCAAGTTTGGGGTCTTGGTCTTCTCAACGCCAAGCAAAGCGTCTTTTGATTCTGTAACAGTTCAGTGTTGGATTGCTGATGCAATTAGGCTGGTAGCTAGCTTGTATGCATAATAAGCTGAGATCAATAAAAGTAGTATACAAGATGCCCCAAGAGTTATCAACATCTTGGGGCCCAGGTTACTGTGTTTAAGGTAGATTGCCATAATGTCAGGGATCCAGCCTGTGGGGGGCTCCTGAGAACTTGCAGGCAGTTGGCCCGCGGGCCCAGCAGGGAGGGCCCACCACAATATTGGGGCTAACTTAACAATATAGAATAAGGATTTGCCTAGCAGAGCCCAAGGTCTGCTGGCAGGTACCATAGAATCTATCAAACCGGAAAAAGTGGTGTACATCACTCCAACTATCTGAGTGGAAGAGGATTCATTTGCAGCAACATATTCTTGTGTGTGGTTGGGCTGCAGGGTGAGAGGCGGAGTCATTGGGACCAAATATGCGGGCAGGTAGTTGTACTTGTTGTAGAAATAACAGGGGAGGTATAGTGATCTTGTTACCTTGCCTGTAGATAGTTTTGATCTCTCTAGTTCTGGCCTCAGGGCCGTAGATTAGGACTTCCTCTAGGGTGAACTCCAAGTACACAGGGTTAGGAGGGTACTCAGTGAAATGTACTGTACTGTGGGAACTCGTGGTGTCATGGTAGATTCCATAATGCTGGGTATTGTCCATCCAAGTAAGAAGGCTTGGAAGGCCAGAAAACCTGTATCAAAACTGACCAAGTTAACGGATTTAAACCAAACAGTTGATTGAAAATGGGTCACGGCTGCTCCAGTCTGCCAGCTGAAACCAGCTCCCCCTTTCAAACTGACATTGATAAATTGACATAATATGAGGGTCACCCAATATGAGCTTGTTAATCAGTATGGTTGTCAGAGACTAGTCACGCAAGGGTTCTTTGCAACTTGGACCAGATACTTACTTAGCAATGTAGAAGGAATAGGAGGTCAAGACTCAGGTGGTATTGCTTAGTTAATTTTTCTGATATATATTGAATAGTTTTCCCTGTTTTAACTCTAAGAGTTGAGTCCTCCTAAATTTACTCAATAAAATCAATTATCCCAAGTTCTAAATTTTAAATTTAAAAATGCATCCTGTGATTGGGCTGTTTCGGTATATCCCGTACAATCTGATTCTGAACCAAATCATTTCAGGAAGATAAGGCCCAGCATCTGGAACTTTGTCATTGGCGCCTCCAAATGTCAATTTCATGCCAGCCAATTTTTCAGCTCCTCTCCCCATTCTTGAAATTGAAAATTGTGTCCCTTCTCAATGCCCAGAATTCTACGCTGGAGATGCATTGATGCTTTCCCAGGTCATTTATCTTGGTAAACTCTGGTTAGGACTACTGGTTCTACTTAATCCTGGAGTATCAATTGGAAATTTCACAAAAAAATATCTGAAGCCACGTTGGTGGTTAATAATTGATTCTAAGTGACTTTGGTTTGTAATTCCCTATCATTTAGAAACGGCTTCATATTATCCAGTAATTTCTGTCACATTACTCAACTCTTCTACATCAGAGTTTTTGGAAGCAGTTTGTCATGAATTTGTGTTTCTTTTCTCCTGCTCTGTCAAGATATCTTCTTTTACTATGTTTATTTACATCAGTTCATTTCTGAGTTTTTAGTTTGGGCTTTTCTTTAATTTATGGTTTCCATTTCCGGTTGCAGTTGTAGAGACTGGATCCTCTGTTTCCTATTTCTGTTGTGTCATGTTATTTTGGCGTCTGTATTATTTTCCTGCTCCACCCACTGATAAAATTTTGCGTGAAGTTTTGTCAGTATTATCATTTTATTCTGGCTCCAGCCTTAGTCACAAATCCTAAGTTTACCACGTGATGACAAAGGTTTCTGAAGATGCCTGTGAATGGTTGTTGTCCGTGGTGGAGCACAATCCACATGTTTTAACTGAGAGTGCATCTTTATACCCCTTGTTAAAAAATATGTGTGTATCTATTGAGGAGCTCAAAGTATATTGTAAGCTGTACACCTTCCACCAGGGTATAACTCTGCTTTTGGTATTCCTTCCTGAGTTTCTTACCTACTACCGTACAATTGATGTCCCCAAGGTGAATAAACTCTCAGCATTGTGGTTAGCAGCTGACCAGACTGCCCAAGATTTGGCAGTTTGGGATTCCCTGTTAACTACAACTGAGGCCCTGGTAAGCCAAATTCTTTCTCTGGTCTCAAATCTGTCTACTTCCAACCAAGGTACGTTGGTAATTGAAGATAAGCGTGCTGCGCGCTCCTGGTTTTCTGGTTCTGGTCCTGCAATAGTTCCTTCCAACCAAAGCCAGGATTGTTCTCCCCCTGGCTTGTCTCAGCTACAATTGGCGGTGGTGAAAAAACCCAGTGATGTGAAGGAGGTCCCCATAGTGTCTGGTCCTGATAGTTTCTTGGCAATGCTTCAGCATGTTGTACCTACAAAACCTTCTGTGATTACTTCCAAAGAGTTGCCCCTCATGCCTATTGATTGTGATAACCCTGTCTTTCTGGATTCTGTTCAAGATATGATTGAGCGTTACTTCCAGGAGCATCCTGCCTCCTTAGCTGCTGTCTGTACTGCCAATGAAAAACAAGACCCTTCCAAGATTTCTACCTTTGCTGCAAATAAATCTACTTCTGGTTACTTCTTGTTCTATGGTAGCATTGATAATGGTCAGACTATCTATCAGCCAGCTATTTTGTTGGATATGGGTGCTTCTGAAAATTTCATGAGTGTGGAGACTGCTGACTTGCTACAACTCAAGTACCACCTGGGAATGCTTGTTAGGGGTGGGAACTGTCAAAATTTTCCCTCTTTCCAGTTGAAGAAGTCAGTTACTTTTGTAGTTGCAGGTCAGTCCTTTACTGCAAGGTTTTCTGTTTGCTTTACCCTGATGTATCCTATCATTTTGGGAGTGAGTTGGTGGAGAGATCATAATGTATTGACCTTACTGGAGAAAAATGAGCTGCAGGTGGAACATTATTTGGGTATAACTATTCATATTCCGCTGTTGGATATGTCTAAATTGGAGCAATCATCACAGACCATACAATTGTTTCCTGTCCCCGTAAGTTTGGATTTACCAGCATGCTTACAACCCTGGTCTGCGGCATTTGACACCACCAGAGGCAAGGTCCTTCCCAAGCACACTCAGTTTGACTTTGACTTTAAGGTTACTGTTGATCTGATTAGAATTGTGTTTCCTATTTACCCTTTAACCTTTAAGGAAGACGCATGTTTGTAAGAGTGGACTCGTGACATATTGGCAAAAGGCTACATTTTTAAGAAGGCTTTGTCAATCTGCTCCCTGTTATTGTTTGTTCAGAATCCTGATGGGTCCCTTTGTCCTTGTGTTGACTACAGGAATTTTAATAACATTACAATTCCAGATCCTTATCCTTTACCCCTTGAAGCACAGATCTCTAGGTGTGTTAAGAAGTCCAAGGTATTCTCAAAACTGGATCTGTTGAATGCTTTCAATCAAATCAGGATTGCAGAAGGAATGGAATGGTTAACAGCATTAAGAACCAAGAAAGGCATCTTCCAGCTCTGTGTAATTCCTTTTGGATTAAAGAATGCCCCAGCTTGGTTTCAGCAGTTAATTGATTCAGTCCTGGGGAATCTCCTAGGTGTTTGCGCCATCACATATATGGATGATATCTTGGTGTTTTCTCTGGATGAGGAGTCTCATAAGACTCACTTGTTGGCAGTTGTAGAACGCATTCTCCAAGCAAACTTGATCATCAAAAGGAGTAAGTGTGAATTCTTTAAACGTAAGGTTACCTTTTTGGGTAATATTATCTTTGAGGATGGCCACACTATTGCCCCTGACAAGAAAGCTGCAGTTTGAGAGTATGCTACGCCTGTGACAGTATCCCAACTTTGTAGTTTTTTGGGTACATGTACTTTCTTGAAGAAATTCATCCCCCACTTGTCTGAGGTGGCCACCTCTTTATATTTGGCTAGTGGAAAGACAACTTTAGTCTGGACACCTGAGTGCACAAGTGCCTTCTCAGCAGTTAAGGCTCTTTTGTTGTCCTCCCCAGTGCTAAGAAATGTGGATCCTGAGCTTCCTTTTGTGGTTTCCACCAATTCATCTAAATACGCTGTGGCTGGTATGCTGTTGCAGATGGCTAGTGATGGGATTGAGAGACCTGTAGGGTATTTCTCCCGGAAAATGGAGGCTCAAGAACACAACTACATGATTTATAACAAGGAATTGTTGACTGTTGTGGAATTGTCAAAGAATTGGCATATCCATCTCATGTTGGCACGTCATCCATTTGTAGTAAGAACTGACCACAAAGCTCTTCTATATTATTGACAACCCAGGGTTTTGTTGGGTCGTCAATCCAGATGGCATGGTGACCTGTCAAGATACAAGTTCCGCTAAAAGTTTATTAAGGGATCAAACAATCACTTGGCCAATACACTAAGCAGGAACCCTTCCAATCTCCCATATGTTAGTATGGATGCCAAGTTTAACACACATATTATGATTCCAGACAAGGCTGTGATGCCTTTTGTACTATCTCTGCCAGCTACGTTGGCTACCATGTCTTTAGCTGAGGGCGCAGACCTGGACTTGTAATCCAAGGTCAAATTTCTGCAACTTTTGTGCAAAGGCTATGATAGGCTATTAGAGCTAGCATGCACAAACCCAGTGGGTCAGCCTCAGGGTTATCATAAGATTGGTTCAGTCCTATATCATCAAGGTTGCTTGTGGGTTCCTGAGGGCACTATTTGGGATGAAATCATGGAGGCTAATCATACCTGTCCAACAGCTGGTCACCCAGGGAAAAACAAAACAGTGGAACTAATCTACTGCCAGTTTTCCTGGAAAGGTTTAACTGTGCAGGTAGCAGCCTTTGTTTGAGATTGCCTGGTATGTGTTTGATCCAAGGCCAGTCAGAACAAGACAACTGGGTTATTGGTTCCACTACAGCCTGCTGCAGGACCCTGGATGTCTGTGTCAGTGGATTTCATTGGTGAGCTTCCCAATTCCAATGGGTTTAACGCAACCATGGTGGTAGTTGATTGTTTCACAAAGATGGCACAATTTGTACCTTGCTCAACCACAATTACTTTGGAGGAAAAAGCTAGGTTTTTTGTGAATAGAATATTTTCCTTACACGGCATCCCAATGGAGATTGTAAGTGACTGTGGTCTTCAATTTATTGCTCAGTTCTGGGAAGCCTTCACTGGAATTCTTGGAATCAAATTATGCCGTTCCACAGCCTTTCACCCCCAATCTGATGGACAAACAGAGAGGGTAAACCAAAGTTTGGAGGTCTACCTACGCTGCTACACTAATGCGCAACAAGATGACTAGTGTGATAATTTACCCATGGCAGAGTTCACATATAATAACGCTCCACACACGTCAAATCAAGTATCACCATTTTATGCCAATGTGGGTTACAATCCTTCTTCTAACATGGGCCCTTGTTTGGTTAGCAACGTGGAAGCTGCAACTGATCAAGCTGCTGCATTGAAGCAGGTCCATCAGGAGCTTCAAGTTACTCTTGCTGCTGCCGTGACAACTTACAAGGAATACACAGATTGTAAGCTCCAGGAGGGGCTGAATTACAGGCCAGGTGATCTAGTTATGGTTGATGCTTGCAATATGAAACTTAAGGTTCCCTGTCGTAAATTAGGTCCCAAGCAAGTTGGTCCCTTCAAGGTAGAGCGTCAGATTGGTCCCTCTGCCTATTGGCTAAATTTACCTCCTGCTTTCAAGATTTTCCATACCTTCCATGA
Organism: Entomophthora muscae; assembly: GCA_014839935.2. Classification (NCBI taxonomy): domain Eukaryota; kingdom Fungi; phylum Entomophthoromycota; class Entomophthoromycetes; order Entomophthorales; family Entomophthoraceae; genus Entomophthora; species Entomophthora muscae. The sequence goes on from QTSX02004384.1 coordinate 163,521, forward strand.
ATGTCTTCTTACTCCCTTCAAAGGAACAGATACTCCCTCTTTCCAACCCATTCATATAGAAGGTGAACCTGAGTATGAGTTAAATTGTATTCTGGCTTCCTGCAAGAACCACCGCCGTTTGGAATATTTAGTGTCTTGGAAAGGTTATCCTGATTCTGAAGACTCATGGGTTCCCCACTAGAATTGTTCAAATTCCTCAGATCTGATCTGTAAGTTCTACAAGCACAATCCCACTGCTATTGATCACCCTGAACTTGCCTTAGCTGAAATGAAACTCCCACCTGCCCATAAGAATTTCTCCTTATCCCATCTCCCAGATAGTGGTATTGTGCCCAGGGCTAAAGCAGAGTATAATATCATGGTAGATTCCATACTGCCAGGTATTGTCTGTCCAAGTAAGAAGGCTCAGAAGGCCGGAAAACCTGTATCAAAATTGACCAAGTTTTCGGATTTAAACCAAACAGTTGATTGAAAATGGGTCACGGCTGCTCCAGTCTGCCAGCTGAAACCAGCTCCCCCTTTCAAACTGGAATTGATAAATTGACGTAATATGAGGGTCACCCAATATGAGCTTGTTAATCAGTATGGTTGTCAGAGACTAGTCACGCAAGGGTTCTTTGCAACTTGGACCAGATACTTACTTAGGAATGTAGAAGGAATAGGAGGTCAAGTCTCAGGTGGTATTGCTTAGTCAATTTTTCTGATATATATTGAATAGTTTTCCCTGTTTCAACTCTAAGAGTTGAGTTCTCCTAAATTTACTCAATAAAAATCAATTATCCCAAGTTCTAAATTTTAAATTTTAAAAATGCATCCTGTGATTGGACTGTTATGGTATATCCCGTACAATCTGATTCTGAACCAATTAATTTCAGGAAGATGGGGCCCAGCATCTGGAACTTTGTTGTTGGTGCCTCCAAATGTCAATTTCATGCCAGCCAATTTTGTAGCTCCTCCCCCCATTCTTGAAACTGAAAATTGTATCCCTTCTCAATGCCCAGAATTCTACACTGGAGATGCATTGATGCTTTCCCAGGTCATTTATCTTGGTTTACTCTGGTTAGGACTACTGGTTCTACTTAATCCTGGAGTTTCAATTGGAAATTTCACAAAAAAATATCTGAAGCTGTGTTGGTGCTTAATAATCAATTCTATGTGGATTTGATTTTTAATTCCCCATCATTTAGAAACGGCTTCATATTATCCAGTAATTTCCGTCACACCTGGTGGTTGGTAAGGTTTGGGCAGCGGGTCCGCAGTTTCTTGGGGTTGTTGAGGGTGAGGTGCGGAACTGCAGGAGTAGACTGTAGATAAAATAGAACTAATATCAAATATGGAATAACCTGGTTAAACCAAAGGTTCATGTCACTTTATTGCAAGAATTGTGATGGACATCTTCCTGGCAGTCCAGGGTATAAGTATGCCCATCTGTCATGGGAAAACTTTTGCAAATTTCTCTGGCCTGGGTGTTACCGCTTACCAGGTTTTTACAGTCCTTGTGGCATCCATTTGGGGAGTTATTCCATTGGCTGGTTCAAACTGAGAATACTCAAATTTCCTTGTTGGGTCACTGGGTTGGTCATCTCTGGGTGGCCCACGTTTATTGGGAAGTTTCTCTATTTCTCCTTCTGTGGAGGCCTGAGTAAATTTGGGTTCTATGGTTAGGCCCGCCCACTGATTGGCCAAGCTAACAGGAACCTTTACTTTGGGGAGTGTCAATGTAGATGACTTTGGTTCATCCAGCTTTAGAGGGTTTTCCAAAGTCAAATTCTGCTCTGGTTTGAGCCCAAAAATCTGCAGGCAGCCAGGTGGCTGGTCCTGCGGGCTGGCGGCCTGCAGGGAGTCAGGGTTCAAATCCCATAGTTGAGTGTTTCTAGTAAGCATGGTTAATAGGAGTTTGTCACTTGTGACATTTGACCCAGCTTGGGGTTTCTAAGGGCCATTTGGCCCAGGATGATGGGAACATCAGTGGTAATGATAAGGCCATGATGATATTATTGTTGGGTCATCAGATAGTGGTCATTCTAGCAGAGGAAATCACAGGCCAAAGGATCCAGGAAGGGGCCAGAGCTCTTTGGCTGCAAGAAACTGAGCAACTTAGCAATCAGGTGATTGGCTAGATTCCAAATTTAGCATTTGAAATGGTATTTAAACTCCATGAAGCCTTGACAATTGGTATTGCCATTTTGAAACAAAAATAAGATTATGAGACCTTGGTTCTACCAATTTATTCCTTATTTTGTCTTGGTTATTTTCCATTTTACTACTGTTCTAACAGAAAATCTTGGGAAGACGGCCCATATTCCTGAGGAAGCCTCTGAAACCCAACCTGCATTTTATCTTCCTCCTGGAGCTCCCTTTAGCCCACTCTATTTCTCTGACTATCCTCTTAACCCAGAGTACCAGGAGCTTACTGTAAAAGAGACCCTCTGCCCAGTCCACCTGGCCCAGCAGATAACCCCACAAACAGCCTTTTACAAAGATACTTGATGAGAGCAACCAGCTCCAATATCTGTGTGAAGTACAACAATTTTCCTTCCTACCAGATAGAAATGGAAGCATCTCAAACACTCAAGCCTGACCGCCTATACCCCACCCCGGGACTGACTCCTCCCACAGCCAACAAATATGAAGACATTGCCTACATTACCTTGTCTGGGTTATTTGATACTATGGTTCCAGCCGCTGGACCCTGGGCTTTAGTAGGCCAATCAGCATCTTATCTCATCAAGTTAGCACCCCTCCTATGGTGGGCTCTACCCTTCTCCCAACAGAGCAAGTTGGCAGCCAAGGCTAACAGCCTTCCCCTGGGACACAGTATTCTGACAGCCCCTCCTAATGTACCTTTCATGGATGCCAATATTGGGAGTTTTCTATGGAAATTAAGATTGGAATATTCCTGTTTCCCAATGTCCAGAATTTAATTATGAGGTTTTTTGTTGCTCCTTTGAACTATATATATTGGCTGATCTTTGGTTAACCCTAATAATTCTGTTAGACCCAGGCTTTACTTTCAGAAAATTGATCAAGTAGGATTTAAACCTAGACTTTGGCTAGCCTTAAACTCCTTGTGGATCAGGATTTTTATTCCTTACTACATAGATATTGACTGTCACTATCCTACTATTTATGCCATGCTCCACCAGTTTCCTAATAGAAAAATCTGCTTATTTTAAATACATCCTAAAAGTCAGGGCAACATCAGTGCTCCTTTCTTACTAGCCAAAGAAACAGAGACTTTTCTGCCTTATTCTCAAATTTCTGGGGGAGTCCAGATATCTTCTTTGTTCCCTAAAGACTTTGTTAGAGAAGAAAAACTTCAAGAAGCCAGAACATAGAGCCATATAGTTATAAAAAAACTCCAAGCCTTCAATTACACCCTATTTCCCCAGCATCCCAGTTGAGAAACCATTTCACCTCAGGGAACTGATCTATATCCATCAATAAATCCAGGGGGTCCAAGAAGAACATATATGTTGAAGATGGATCCTGCTCCCCATTTACAAGTCCAGTTGATCCCCCAGAAGTATGGAAAGAACTTTGGTTTCCCACCAGTCCTGAAAAATCTTCCAAGCAATGGTCTAACTTTCTATAGTTTTAGTTTGAGATCCTTCTGAGTACTCATATGAATAAACTCTCCAATATGATAAGCTTTGATATTACTATTAGAAGTCTGTTGCTCAGGAAAGATCAGAAGCTGACCAAAGTAAATTAATATCAAGTTTAAAGATTTAAGAAGTTTTATATGTTTAGTTTTTACTTTATTCCTTGGGGTGTCATTAGTCTAGCCCTCTATTGGTACATGAGACAGGTAAAGAGAGTAATCTGGGATGTTTATGCCAAGACATTATAAGCATCATTAGACCAGCTGGGGTGAAAATAAAGTTGTGGTTCCCTTAAAAGGTGAGAATGCTGTAGCAGTGCTGAACTTTAAGAAGATCCACTAGGGGATAAGACAGTTGGTAACCCCTGGTATGATGGAGCACTGAAGAAGCACTGAAATCATAATACCATTTTGGGCATGGATATATCTGGTTTATTCCTACCATAAAAGGATATGTGATTTTCTCTGCCTATGTTATATGAGTTGTTTTAAGAGAGAGTTTCACTACCACTGTTCAAGCATAGGGTAAATGAGACTACTAGTGGGACACTGTCTAGAGAATCATCTGCTTTACCTAATGGATTATAGATATTCCCAGGAAGTGGAGTTTGTTACTCTGAAAACATCCAAGCTAACCACTTGGGGAGCAAATAGGAGAGTATCATTTAGAGAGTAAATACTTGCCTCTGAAGGCCTCATCAGAATTTATATATTGTGGCCAATAGAGAGAAGAAATAGGAAGCCTAGGTGTAAGTTATATTGTAAAGCCCAACTATTTTAGACACAGAAGAGTTCACTTTCTATAATTGAACTGAATAGATAGTAAATGTTTGGGTTGACTTCAATGATTGCTTAGCTACCAACTAGCAAGGAATCATTTTTATAGTTAATTATAGAGATGGGGTGAAACCATAAGATTAATTGGGGTATGCAAATTAATTCTGAATATTAATGAACTTGCAGCTCATCAATCACAAGGCTCTGTACTCATGCCAATTTCTGGAAGTTGGGGTTCTTGACAGGTTCTAATTGCTTAATAAAAGTTTTTGGAAATATAAAGACCTTTCAAATAAAGCATTATAAATGAAAATTCAACAGATATTTACTGAGTTACAGTTGCATCCATGACATCATTTTGTGCGCCTGGTTGTCATGCAGAGGGATTTCTTCAACTCAATTTGGCTCTTAATTGGCAGTCCCAGATGATATTGAACATATAGAAAAGTTGTTGGTATTAACACAGGCTATGTAACGCGCTCTTGCACATATATTTTCATTGCTTATTTAATGACTTATGGCTGCATGATTGACATAATTCATGCAACCCGTTTAGCATTGTTGGTAAAGTAAACATGACCCAATCTGGCTTTTTTCAAATTTCCCCATTTTGCACTAGTCTGTGGTTTTTGATGTAGTACCCAACTTGGCTGTATTTTGGCTTGGATGTCAGGAGTGATCTCAACACTGAGATTGTGAGATAGGGGTCTAAACTAACTAATTCTGACTCCTATCTTGGTGAGACAAACCAACAAGATACTGCACATTGTATCACTGGGACAGCTGCTCTAAAAGAAGACTAAAGGGAGGACACAGGGGACAGCTGAGTAAAGTAGGCATTCATCCCCATCAACGCCAAACCTGCAAGCAGCCAGGGATTACACGTAGGTGTGTGCTCTGGACTGCAGGTGGCTCCTGAGGAGCAAAACTTCTCCTCTAGCAGAGGGGAGGGTGACACAAGGGTTTCCATAACTGGGAGATAATTCTGGCCAAGATCTGGGAAGTAAAAGTTGAGGTTGTTTCAAGTAGGACTTTTGACCAGGGTCTCCACAGTGGCAAGAAGGTCATTTTTCTTACCCGGTAGATCATTCATCAAATATAGGATCCTTGATGGGTCTTCTCCCAAAAGATGATAAGAGGAGGAGATACATCCCCAAAGCTCTGGGGAGGTAGACCAAATGAAGAACAGAACTAGGACCAAGGAAAACACAACAAACATAAGTGCAGAGAGTAGCATTTTCAGAATCTCTTAAAAATTGATGACTAGGGGGACTAATTTAGGGCCATAAAAATAAATTCCAGATGAAACTGGGCTATTATATATTCTAGAGGCAAACAGGGGGTTTTACGGTCAATAACTGCTTGGAGAGCACCATATAAGTTTTAAACCAATTTAAAGTGAAAGCAGCTTTAAAGTTTAACAAAATCAGAAGAAAATGAAGATTAAAATTAGTAATTATATACTATTTAACTTGAAATTCAGGTTCAAAGGGATTTTTGAAAGCAAAAGCAAGTAAGTATATGTTTATATACTTATACTAACTCTAAGAGCTTTGAGGAAGCAACCAGGGACAACACAGATAGTGTAAAGGTAACAAAATAAAGTATTTTTACTAAAAATTTAACTAGAGGACTCAAAGTGAGCCCGAAAATAAAAACTTAATGCAGCAAACACTAAAGTTTTATCAATAATAGAGTTAACAACCAGGGGACAAAAAGTCTCCTTGCTTGACTTAAAGGATTGGAATTGTTAAATCACCTGACACAACCTGAACATCTGATTGGTTGGTGGAGAAATTTTGCAGGGAAGAACCAGGGGAACTGTGACAGTCCACATGTTTGGTGGTTTTCAGGCGGGGCTAATGTTGGCCAAGCAAAAGTTTGGTTGTTTGTTGCAGGTAGAAGCCTAGTAGGGAATGATGGCTACTAGGGACGGTAAGGCCTAGCTAGTAGGTGTAAATACTACTAGTAGCAGATATTGCCTCCACCCAGCAGAAGATATTGGCTGCTCTGGGCTAGCGTTCTTCACTTAGCAGGGAACTGTGGCTGAAAAAGAGTGAAAAATGAGATAGCTATAAGGGAACTTTGTCTGTTTGAGGTGGAGAAGGTTTTGGACCCCTGGCAGGTAACACAGGCTGCCAGGGAGGGGAAGAGCTCTGAGGGCTCTAAATACCCTGATACGCTTACAGGAGGTCTGTGAGCAAGCATCCTACCTAACAGACTGGTAGGGTGTCCTTGGTTATGCCCCTATGGGAGCTTTTGGGGAGAACCAAGAGTGAGCATTGGAGGGTATAGATTTTCTCAGAGGTGTTGTCAAGGCAGTTTGTTTGGGAAGCAAGCTGCAGAACTTGGTGTGATCAGGCCTCTGGGAAGTAGAGCTGATTACTCTGCAGCTGAAAGCCCAGAATTAATCACCTGGGTGAGTAAAAACAACAACATAGGCTTAGAGAATCCATGGTTGGATGGCCTAAGTGGAATGCCCCTTGCAAGGGCCCAGTCAAACGCCAGTTCAATGTGGACTCATTCCTGGGTCTACAGGTTCTATTAATGGGGACTGAGATAAAGAACCAAGGTGGTTCACGGAATCAGCAGAGAAGACTAGTGAGAGGAACTGTTTGATCACAGAGAAAGCTAGTTGAAGGACTGTTGGTTCATATTGAAGTTTGGAACCAAAATGGTTCATTGTGCAGGTGGAACCAAGATGGTTCCTAGTGAGGATAAGTGGAAGGGATCAAAGATTATGATGCAGAAGTACTGGTCATGATAAAGAAGTAGCCAGAGGACTGATAGGCTGCTTAAAGACTGGAAAGGAGCTGTTCTGTGAATAAAGATGGGCTGTTTTCTGGTTAAGCTGAAGAGCTGGAAGATGTGGTTGAAGAGCTGGCTGAAGTACCCAAAGATGATGGTGAAGAACTAGTGGTCCAGAGAAATGAGCCAAAATTTTGCTGAATCAATTTGCCAAAGAGGGAAAATGTAGAATGTTTTGCCTTGGTTTAGTATTAAACTCAAGAAGGAATGTTGATAGAAGTGTGGGTAAGATATTTTTTCTTAAGTTCCTAGGATAGATGAAGGTATGTTGCTATGAGAGCTGGATACCAAGTTGTTTTGGTGGGACGTTTTCCTTGGATTTTAAAAGACTTGTAAATATATGGGGAAATTGTTGAAGAGGTCCAGAAAGAACAGTTTAAATAGTATTCTACTATTTAAATGGGTTTAGGTTGAATGCAGGGAAGACTGGTGCCAGAATAATGGACTGTTTAACACTTTGGTGCACAAAGAGTTGTTGCTTTGAGCGGTTTGAGCTGTGGAAATTATTTTCCTAGTTGGATCCCAGTGGAACTTCAGAAATGGACTATTTCTACGTTATGCGTTCATTGGTTAGTTCTGGCAGGTTTCCTGATGAAAATGATTAGTTGGAAGCCATAAGCTTAAAGTATAATTGAGAAAATAGTGAATTAATAGTTTAGGCTTTTGAGAAAGTAAGTATGTAAGCTTAATTTATTGTTGGAAAAAGTGAGTGGCAATGGTTTATGCTTCTGAAAAAAGCCATTTTGAAGGCGGAACCGTTGGGAAGAGGACACTATAAAAAGGTGGCTGGCTGGAAAGTTAAAGGGTCTTTTTTGAGGTCTTTCCCAGGCCTTTTGAGTTTCTGCTGAGAGATTTTTGGAAGCCTTTTGATCACCATCAGGAGCTTGGTTGTACTTATACAAGTGGAATAACAAGGCCACTGGATCTATAAAGAGAGCTGAAGCCAACAATAATAGAGCAGGAGCTCAAGAATAAGAAGCTGGATCCTAAGCGCAGCACCGGAGTCCAAGTTTAAGGAGTAGGAGTCCAAGTCTAAGGAGCAGAAGTCCAATACTAAGGTGCAGGAGTCCAAGACTAAGTACAAAGAGTCCAAGATATTGTTGGAGGACTCCAAGTATTGGCAAACCCATATTATTTCCCTGACCCACCAGGCCATATACCAGAAGGTTTCTAAGGGGATCTTCCTTCTGAGAGTGAATAAAAGCCCATTTTGACCCCTATACATATTTCTGAGATACATTTCCCTTACTAGAGATTACAACCTCTTCCAGCTGGTCCCTGGCTACAATCCAAGACACACTTTGGGGACTGGTGGACAGGAACCCAACAGGAACTGGAGAGTTTTTGATGATTTCCGTGTACCAATTTGATTGGCTAGTGTTGGTTTGGGTTTTTGAGATTCATTTAAGTTTGGGGGTGTTGATGTGGCTAGTTTTGATTAGTAAGCCCTGATAGTCTTTAACAACAGATGAAACAAGCCAAAAAATAGTCTAATTTGATCAGAGTTTCTTATCATGGTGGAGCAGTAAAAGCAGAGGAGTCTTCAGGATATGCTAGCATAAACCTTTCATCCATGGTGTGGGCTAAATCCTCAAAAGAATTAAGAGGGTTAGCTGGATTTTTAATGGGTTCCTTGTGCGCTGAGAGAAGATAGTCTTATCCAGGGCTAAAAGGGGGAGTAAATTTACAGAGATGTGTTGTAACTATGCTGTTTTAGCAAGTTACAAGGGAAAAGATATTTGGAAACTAGATAATAAGCTTTATTGAGAGATATGGATTATATAGTCACTGTGAATTGCAGGTAGTAGGAACATATTAGTGTTGATCACACAGCTGGATGGTGAAGGGGGTGGCTTGATCCTGATAGTGAGTCAAGCGCCAAAACAAGGTATCCACCATAAGGGATCAGCTTCTGTTCATGTTGTTGGATTTGGAAATTTGAGTCAACTTCCTAGTTTGGCTTCAAGTGACTGGATAAACAGATTGCAGGTCACAAACCTGCTTACTCAGAACCTTGCTGGCAGGTTGAGCCTGCTGTTTCAACACCCCCCAACTGAAGGTTGGCCTCCTCTGAGGGCAGCTTGTCAGGGAGTTTGTTGGGAGCATGGGCGCCAGACTGGACTAACTGTTGTTTGGTGGCAGGTAGGATGGTCTCACGCTGCTTCTGTCTTGCTTTGCAGGGTCTTAGGCAGTCATAGTGGAGGATTTTGTCTTGTTTCTGCTTACTGAGTCCTTGCACAAGTTAAGTTTTATTTTTGTTTACCTTTAGGATAATAGGAGGGCCCAATTTTTCTGGCTGTAATTTACTCTTGTTGGTATTCATTACCCAGACTTTATCACCAGCCTCAGGTCTGTCTTGGATGGGGGAAAATGGTATTCTGTAGGTGTTTACTTATCTTTCTAGTTGGTTGCTATTGGCCTATATGACTTGAGGGTCCAAGCGGGGTGGAACTTTATTGGGAATTTCTAGCTTGGGTCCTGATAGCATTTAGATGATATTGGGTTGCGTACCATAAACTAGCTTGGAAGGTCTTTTCCTGGTGGATCTGTTCATGCGGGTCTGGCAAACAAGCAATGCAGTTGGTAGCTGCTTATACCAGTCCTCAGGTCTCCCTGTCAGGATTGACAATTTTGCCTCTCTGGAAACCTGGGCCCGGGAGCAGGAATCAAACACCAACCCTGGATTCCCCTGGGTTACAAGGCCTGTGGACTGCAGGACTGCGTTTTTCTGGGATTGAGCCCCCACAAGCTGATAACAAGAATGTTAGACCATGCAGTGAAACAGGCCAAACCAAGGAAATTAATGCACCAAATGGAAGACTAATCACAGCACCTAATGGAGGTACTGAAGCGGTAACTATTAGCTTCATGAACTTGAAGTCTATACCAGCAACCAATCAGGAGCCAGTACAGGAAAGAGGCACAGGCCTGTGGCCCAGTCCCATGACCACAACACTAAATCAAGATAATCAGGTAGCCAAATTGAGATTCTTGACCAATGAAAGAACTCCCAGGCCAAGTGCCATTTGCTGCCTTTGGACCCAAGCACCCAGTTCCCCCAGGCCTGCCTTTCCCAATGCCCTGATGAACCCCCAATAGAAAATTTTAAGTTTGGAGGTGGGGTGCTATATAGACCAAAGGACCCTTTGCTCCAAACTTATTGCTATTTTTGAATAAAGGTTAAGTTACTTTGGCTTATACAGCTACTGCCTTATTTTGTATTTGCTATCTACTAATCAGTTCAAGATCTCACGGCCCTCCTGCCCCACTGCCTGCAGTTTTCTTCCCTCCTGATGCACCCTTTGGGCCCGTTCACTTCACTGATTACCCCCTGAAGCTCAAATACAAGGACTATACCCCAGAAAAGATACTGGAACTTGATCCTTTGGCCCACATACAATCTGCTGTTAGATACAACCATCAAGGCACATGGATATTCTCTTTGCCAAAATTATTTAGAGGAAAATTCAACTACCTTCCTGCATATAATATCCATATGGAGCCGCCTGTGACTCCCAAACCTATTCCTACTTCCTTGCCTGACCTCCCAACTGACCATACCAGCAAGCTCTTTGGAATTGTGTACATCACCCTCACAGGGGTGATTGACACCATCATACCAACTGCCTGTGATCTTGGGTGGGGAATTCTGCTTCCTACCTTTTTAAGTTAGCTCCTCTCTTGTGGTGGGCCCTGCCCGCAAAACCACCAGCCCAAGTTACCCCTGAAAACAGCAGGCCAGCTGCCTGAGACTGGATCCCTGACATTATGGCAATCTTTTTAAAACCTGTTACCCTGATCCCCAAGATATTGTTATTTCTTGGGGCATCTTGCATGCTTTTGTTATTGATGATCACTTATTACACCTATAATATGACCATGAACTTGATCTCTTCCATGTGGAAGAATGCAAACCCAAACAACCCAAAAAGAACCAATATTGATGCCACTGATACCAACAAGGCCCCCTCCTCCCAAGTGCAAACTTAATTGTAAACCATTCCATCAAAAAGATTGAGATGCCCTAGATGGGGAAGCTTACACTTGAGGAAGCCCGACGTGCCATGCCAGTCCTCTGCCTGCACTTCCAGACTAATGCCCCCTCCTATGCCAGAAACTTCAATAAGGTACTTGGGGTTGCTTCCATGCTCTCAGGAGACTCTCTAGACTGTTTCAGCAAGGCCACAGCAAAAGATGTAGAATTCTGCTTAGACTGCGCCAAGTTTGAGGTGGAGTTAATGGCCACTGGGGAAGATTACAACACTAGATACTACATCCTGAACTCCCTGTTGGAAATTTGACAAGGCCACTGACTCATCCAAGCATATATTGACAAATTACACAAACTGAAAACCCGCACCCAACTTGAGGACAAACTGGCAGCAATTATCTTCCAAAAGGGAGTCAACCTAGCAATGAAGGACCTGTTGAAGCATCAACCGCCCACCCTCAGCCTAGATGAGCTAATTCCCCTGTACAAGGGTCTTATCATGAATCAAGAGAACGCTGGCCCCTTCCAGACCTGCCAACCCCAAACATCAACTCCCAACAGAGCAGGAATGACACCTGACAAGCTCCAACAACACTACCACAAAGGACTCTGTTTCCACTGCCACGAGGCAGGCCACTTGACCAGAGCCTGCCCAAAGAAAAACACTGCCAAAATCTCACTTGCGCAAATAAACACTTCTTCTCAGTCTTACAAATTCATCCAAGTGACCATAGAAGTAGCGGGGAACAAGCGCAAGATCAAAGCCTTTATTGATACAGGAGCAAATGAAAGTTTCATTGACGCCAGCCTAGTAGGAGAATTAGGCTTGACAGCCTCAGAGCGTAGCCTACAAGTAATCATGGGAAACGGCTCTTTGGGCACCAGCTATGAGTGTGAACAAGAACTTCTGTTGACCATTGGACACAATTTATACCTGTTGTCCCTGATCCTCTTGCCCAACCTACCCCACCCCCTTATACTGGGTGACTCTTGGTCCGACATACATGGCCTGATCCTGAACTATTGTGAGCAAACTACCACGTTGGGCCAACTTGAATCCTGTGACACTGTTCCTTTTTGCATGAGCCACAACCAATCCCCTACCAAAAAACTCTTGACCATAAAGATAGAACCCAGAATTGGGATATTGCCTACCCCCTAAAGAGATAGAACCATGTTTTTAGTGAAGAAGCAGCCACAAACTACCCAGCCATTCAATCTACAACTATGCCATAGACCTGTTACCAGGGACCCAACTGCACCACCGCCCTATCTACAGCATAACCACCACAAGCAAGTAGCCTTAAAAGCATACCTCAAGGATATGAAAAAAATATTCATCCAAGTGTCAAAAGACCCCTGCTTGTGGCCCATGCTGTTTTTAGGGGGAAAAGATGGTGGGATGCGTCCATGCGTGAATTACCAAAAACTGAACAATGTTATGGTGAAGAACCGCTATCTTATTCCCAACACTGATGACCTTTGTGATGTATTGACTGGAGCCCAGGTGTACTCAAAAATTGATCTGATAGACGCCTTCAACCAGATCAGAATCAAAGAAGGAGACAAATACAAGACAGCTTTCAAAACCAGATATGGGTTGTAAAAATACCTGGTGATGCCATTTGGACTATGAAACTTCCCCAGCACCTTCCAGCGCATGATAAACACAGTACTGGGCAAATACCTCAACCAGTTCTGTGTGGCCTACCTTGACAACATCCTCATCTACAGCAAAACCCACAAAGAGCACCTGCTCCACCTAGATCTAATCCTGAACAAACTCTCTCAAGCCAACTTACATGAAAAACTCACGAAATGTGAATTCTTCCAACCAGAAGTGGAATTCCTGGGCTACGTAGTGAAAACTAAGGATTTAAAATGGCCCAGGATAAGTGGACACAGTGACCTCTTGGCCTACCCCCACGTGCCAGACAGACATCAGAAGCTTCTTGGGGTTAGTAAACTATTGCAGGGACTTTATAAAAAGTATCCTCTATCACACTGCTGATGACCAGGCTCTGCTTGGACAAGGTCCAGTTTGTCTGTACCAATGATTAAATCTCAGCATTTGAGGCCCTGAAACTTGCGTTCACCTCTGCTCCCATCCTGACAATGCCTGACTCATCCAAACCTTTTGTGCTCAAAACTGATGTGTTCAATTTTGCAGTGGGCAGGGTCCTTCTTCAGGAAGGAGGAGGTGATATGCTACATCCTGTAGCCTATTACTCCAAGAAGATGCTGCCTGCAAAAAGAAACTACCCAATTTATGACAAAGAAATGCTAGCCATTATGAAGACCCTGAAACATTGGCGTCTGTACCTCTGTGGCGCTGAATTCCTAGTGAAAGTCCTCACAGACCACAAGAACTTGGTTTACTTTTTCAAACCACGTCAGCTGAACCAACAACAAGCAAGATAAGCCTTAGAACTGGCTGACTACACCTTGACCATAGACTACAAGCCAGGAAAAATGAACATGGTAACAGACGCCCTAAGTAGAAGAACTGATCTGGCATCCACCCACATAGAAACTTGCAACCACAACAATCAAGTACTCTTGGACCCAGCTAGCCTAGGCATAAACCTGGGATTGATGAAGATCAGGGCCAGCAAACCAGAAGTACTGAAGGCCCAATCACTTGACAAATTTATCAAAACCATGATTGCCAACCTTTCAAAATCCTTGGATAGCACCCATTACCAAAAGGGCTACTCATTGAAGGGAACAACACTAATGCTCCACAACAGGATCTTCATGCCAGAAGGAAGCATCAGGACCAAAATCTTGAGAGACTATCACAATTCCAAGATGTCTGGACACCCAGGGAAACTCAAGGCCCTCCAGAGCGTCAGAAGAAACTTTGCTTGGCTAAAAATCGACTAAGAAGTAAGCATGTACCTGAAGGGATGTGAGACCTGTGGGCAGACCAAACCTCACAGAAACAAACCTGAAGGACTCCTAAGACCCTTGGGTATACCCCATGAACCCTAGAGATCTGTTTCCATGGACTACATTGTGGAACTGCCCCATCCCTATCCTTCAATGCAATCCTGGTCATGGTAGACTGCTTCACCAAGATGGCATACTTTGTACCAACCACCACTCATTGCACGGCAGCAGAGACGACCCAACACTTCCATGACCACATTATCACTCAACATGGAACACTGAGGAAATCATTAAAAACAAAGGACCCCAATTCACGTCAGACTACTGGACACAGGTGATGAAAGACTTGGGGATCAATTGGTGTGTATCTAACTCCTACCACCCACAGACGGCCAAACCAAAAGAGTAAACCAGATCCTTGAACAATACCTTTGATGCTACGCCAACGCCAACCGGGAAAATTGGGCCAAAATGCTTCCCATGGCCCAGTTTGCATACAATAGTAAAGACCATGCCTTCACTGGAATGTCCCTGTTCAAAGCCAACAATGGGTTTGATCCCAACTGGGATCCCAAGATTGGCAAGAAGGAAACTAACATCACTGGACATTCCTGGGTTGAGCAGATCCACAACACACAAAAAGCATGCTTGATCAATCTGAACTGCAAAGTGCAAACCTACAAAGCCTTTTCTGACCTCAAACAAACACCAGGCCAACCCTTGCAAGTTGGGGACAAAGTATACCTGGACTCCCAGAATGTGTCCCTACATGTGCCCTGTAGGAAGCTGGCTCACAGAAGAAGTGGCCCCCACAAGATCATCAAACTAGTTGGAAAAGTTGCTTATAAACTAGACCTACCCCTCCTGGAAGATTCATGATGTATTTCACCAATCCCTATTGTTTAAAAAGGATGGGAATTCACTCCCCCACAAACGGCTCAAGAAAACCCCCCACTCATACAAACAGGCCGTGCTGAGGAATACAAAGTTGAATACATACACAGCAACCAAACCCACTACCAAAAACCCCAGTATAACTTCAAGTGGAAAGGATACCCACTAGAAGAAAGTACTTGGGAACTGCTGAGCAACCTGACTAATGCCCAAGAAGCTGTCCAACTCTAAATGAACAAGAAGAATCAGAAGGGAGGGCTCTCAGGAGAAGAAGGGGATGGTGTCAGGATTGACACTTTTTCCTCTCTGGAAACCTGGGCCCGGGAGCAGGAATCAAACACCAACCCTGGATCCCCCTGGGTTTCCAGGCCCGTGGACTGCAGGATTGCCTGCCTGCGTTTTTCTGGGATCAAGCCCCCACAAGCTGATACCAAGAATGTTGGACCATGCAGTGAAACAGGCCAAACCAAGGAAATTAATGCACCAAATGGAAGACTAATCACAGCACCTAATGGAGGTACTGAAGCGGTAACTATTAGCTTCATGAACTTGAAGTCTATACCAGCAACCAATCAGGAGCCAGTACAGGAAAGAGGCACAGGCCTGCAGTCTGGTACCATGACCACAACACTAAAGCAAGATAATGAGATAGCCAAATTGAGATTCTTGACTAATGAAAGAACTCCCGGGCCAAGTGCCATTTGCTGCCTTTGGACCCAAGCACCCAGTTCCCCCAGGCCTGCCTTTCCCAATGCCATGATGAACCCCAATAGAAAATTTTAATTTTGGAGGTGGGGTGCTATATAGACCAAAGGACCCTGTGCTCCAAACTTATTGCTATTTTTGAATAAAGGTTATGTTACTTTGGCTTATACAGCCACTGCCTTATTTTGTATTTGCCATCTACCAATTCAGTTCAAGATCTCACAGTCCTTCTGCCACATTGCCTGCAGTTTTTCTCCCTCCTGGTGCATCCTTTGGGCCCGTTCACTTCACTGATTACCCCCTGAAGCCCAAATACAAGGACTATACCCCAGAAAAGATACTGGAACTTGATCCTTTGGCCCACATACAATCTGCTGTTAGATACAACCGTCAAGTCCCATGGATATTCTCCACGCCAAAATTATTTAGAGGAAAATTCAACTACCTTCCTTCATATAATATCCATATGGAGCCACCTGTGATGCCCAAAACTATGCCTGCTTTCTTGCCTGACCTCCCAACTGACCATACTGGCAAGCTCTTTGGAATTGTGTACATCACCCTCATGGGGGTGATTGACACCATCATACTGACCGCCCATGGTCTTGGGTGGGGAAGTCTGATTCCTACCTTTTTAAGTTAGCTCCTCTCTTGTGGTGGGCCCTGCCCGCAAAACCACCAGCCCAAGTTACCCCTGAAAACGGCAGGCCAGCTGCACAAGACTAGATCCCTGACACTCCAAGCGGTGAGATTGGCCAGGGCCCGCACTAGGCTGCCTTTCAGCCAATCCACCCATCCATTGGCCTGAGGATGGTAAGGTGTTGTCACTGTGTGCTGGACTCTGTTCTTGGTGAGGTATATGTTGGTATCTTCAGAGCTCAGTTACTTGCCTCTGTTGGGTATCAGGATTTCCTGCTTCCCAAACTTACTGATGATTTCTTTTCCTATGAATTGCCATATGCCATTGCCTGTGTGATTTTTACTGCTTGCACCACTGGCCAGAAAGTGGCAAAGTTGATAGAAGTGATGATGCATTTCTCATCATTGTGATTTTCTGACATGGGGCCCATGATGTCTTTGGCCCATACTTTGAAGGGTAGATGTGAATAAATAGGCAGTACAGGCTTTGGTATTATATTACTTTTTGGGAATTTTTCACAAACTTTGCATTGGTCTAGGACTTCCTGGACATTCCAGTATAGGGTTGGCCACCAAACTTTGTGCTTGAGGAATTTGTAGAGGTTGTGGCTTTTGGTATGTCCTAGGTCTCTGTGGTAACGTAGGATGGTGTCAACCCGCTGATGTGTAGGGATGTAAGGGATAGTTGTTCTGTTGGTCATATTATGATGTAAAGTTTTGTACACGTCTGCAAATAGGTGTTTGTTCTTTATGACCATTTCTTTTGTGGTTTCAGCGGTGCCAGGGGGAAGCCTTTGTCTTTTTTTTGGAGTACCAGGAGGGGCTAGTCTGGGTAGAGCCCATTCTTGCCTCTTGTAGCTCTAACATATATATGCAAGGGGGTATCTTTCATGGCAAGTTCAGGACCAGGTTTGTATTGTATGACCATATTGAACCTTTCTAGGAGTTTCATATATTTTGCTTGTTGGCAGGAAAGGTTTGCCTGTGTTTTGAGTTATATGAGGGATTTTTGGTTGGTTAATGCTGTTAATTCCTCATGTTGTTCTAAGTAAAGCTATTTGACTAAATAGTGCACAATTACTTTCAAAACAGCAGGCTCGACCCGCTAGCAAGGTCCTGAGTAAGTGGGTTTATGACTTGCAATCTGTTTATTCAGTCATCTGAAGCCAAGTTAGGAAGTCAACTCAAATTTCCAAAAACAACAACATGAACAAAAGCTGAGCTCCCATGGTGGAAACCTTGTTTTAGCGCTTGACTCATTGCCAGGATCAGGCCACTCCCTTCACCATTGCACCATGTTATCAACACTATCATGTTACTGTTATCCACATTTTACAATGACTATATAATATCTATCTCTCAACAAAGAATATTATCTGGTTTACAAATACTTTCCCCTTGTAACTCTAATAAAATAGCACAGTTACAACATTACCAACAATTCCTTGTCATTTATAGGGTATTGGCACTTGCCATCTGTCAGTTTTGTGACTTTTAGGCTACAGGCAGCAAATCATCATCATTGTTTTTGATTTGTAGTACTCCCCCAATGAATGTGTCAGAGGCGTCTGTTTCCATTTGATATTCCCCATAATATTTGGGGTGTTGTAGAATGGGTGTGGTTGTGAGTTTCTCCTTAAGACGTCTGAAGCAAAGGTCTTGTTGGGGGTCCATACAAACTTAGATTTAGTGCCAGTTATGGTGGACATAGGTAAGTTAGGATACTGCAGTTGGGGTGAATTTTTGTATGTAGGCAACAATTCCCAAGAATGTGCAGAGTTCTGACTTGTCTTTTGTAGGTGGCATTTTGAAAATGACCTGGATTTTCTGGCTGTCAGGCTTGATGTCATCCTTCAAAACTATGTGGCCCAGGAAGGGCAACTGTTTGCAGAAGAATTGGCATTTGGAGGGCTTGGCTAGCATTTTATGTTGTGCCAGAGTAGCAAAGACTTCCTCCAAGTCCTTATGATGTTGTTCTACTGAAGGACTGTAGACAATAAGGCTGTCCAGCTACACCAGGACATGCTTGCCAATTTGAGGGCAAGCATCTTGTTAATGAAAGTCACAAAAGGCAACGGGGCATTTTTCATTCCAAAATTGAGTACCACACACTTATATGAGCTGTATTGAGCATGAAAGGCTGTTTTGGGTATATCTTCCTCCTTGATACAGATTTGGTTGTAGCCTGCAGTTAGGTCAATCTTTGAGAAAACTGTGGCGCTGTCCAGGGCATTGAAGAGGTTGTTGACAAGTGGGAGTTGGTAACAATTTTTTATGATAACTTTGTTTAGAGCTCATTAATCTGTGACTAATTGAAGGCTACTGTCTTTCTTTGCACAAAGAATAATGCAGCACTAAAGGTAGATTGTGAGGAGCGGATAAGACCTTTTTTCAACCTCTCTTTGAGGTAAGCACATAAGTTGTTGACTTCTTTTGGGGTAAGTTGGTAGATGGGTTGCGCCTTAGGTACGGCTCTCTTGAGTTGGATGGAGTGTTGGATGTGTTTCTCTGGTGGCAACCCTAGTAGAGCCTCTTTGAAGATTTCTGGATGGCAATCTACAATTTTGCAATCCTGAGGAGTAGTGGTATCCTGGTGGTCCTTGAAGTTTATGATCTCATATTGTCAGGATTCCCAGTCAATTGCCTTGAGGTTCTCCTTTTTATCCAGGGTTTCTGTAATGTTTATGAAGACGTGGTTGCCCAGGAGTCAATCCAAGGAGTCAAGGTAGATCTGGTAATTGACGTCTTCACGTTTGATGTTCAATACTGATTTTTCCAGTCTATATGGGGGTTATTCCTCTCAACTTTGGAAAGAGGAGATTTGGTAGGTTTGCTGTTAAGGAAGAGAATATTGATTTCTTGTATGAGGACTAAGGATGTCAATACACAATTGTTAACTTCAGTATACCTTTAGCTTAACTAGGTAGACCAAAACACAGTCTTACTATCTTAAACACAGATAAAACCTTAAGAAAGGGTATAAAAGAAGAAAGCAAGAGTTGAATCTTTATTTTTATTAGAAGAGTATCCTTTTATAGGATTGTTATTACATGGGTAATTGACCCAAAAATCCTAGAGGCCGGACCAGCCTAATTGCTGGGGGTTTACTGAAATTGTGTTTACCAAAAGGAATCTTGCCCAATACTCCATTGCGGAGTTGTTGTAATTGCATCCTTTCTGCTCCTGACATTATCCTAAGGCAAGCGTGATGCCAGCTGTTATGCCAAGATGCTATTGTGGCTTTCTTCCTGAAAACCAGTCCATCCATCCCATGTCCTATGGGTAGGACCTACTCCATTTCAGAGTATAATAAAAGAATATATGAAAAATATATAAAGGGGTTTTTTTGGGGTTCAACCCCAGCCAATTTAGGCAGGATTGGGCTAAACCATAGACTAATCACTTTTGTGGTTATGATAATTAGGATGAGCACCTGAAAGTGCATTAATTGTTAAGTTTACAGCTCCTATGGAGCACTTGGATATTTTTGGGTTATGCTGCTGCACTTCTGGATTAATCAAAGATGGATACTTGATTTGGGTTATATTGGGGGCGGATTAGTCTAATATTTTTGGGTCAGGAAAGATCATTTTTAATTCTTAGAACGTTTGGCCTTAGTGCCACCAAATATTCCTGGGGCATCAGCTTCTGAGTCAAACATCAATTTATTCTGAGTATCTTCCAGATTCCAATCAGTAAGATTGATGGCTGGATTGTCAAGTCAAAAATCTAGGGATTTCACAATTCCTTTGCAACCAGTCCAGTCCCAGCACAATATCAAACTTGGGAAAATCAATGACAGGGACCTGGATGGTGGAATGCAGGTTTCTAGAATGACAGAGAAGGGGGTAGTTTCCCTTGTCACAGCAATATGATGTTCATCAGCTAAAGCCACATTTTTAATCCATAAAGGATTGGTGATCAGCTTGAACTTGTCTAAAAAGCTACTGTTGACTAGGGTTTGGTCTGTGCCCAAGTCCAGGAGTGCTGAGCCTGTGTAACTGCAAAAGCAGAAAAGATAAGACATTGGTTTATTGGGATGTCTGACAATGGTGTATAGTACTGGGTCTTCTGAGGGTACTTGGATCATTGTAAATTGATCCACGTCCTTGGGTTGGTACTCATTTTTGGGCTAGTTGGGAGTTGTGCAGGGAGAGCTTGGCTTGCTTAGTGCTCTCCCTGGTCTTTTCCCCTGTCCTGATTATCTTTTGTGGCAGTGATACAGAAATGGGTACAATTTGAATGACTGTTGCTCCTGCTTCTGTGCCCATTCAAATTTGCGGGTTTGTGGTTTGAGTTGTTATTATTGTTCCCAGGAGGCAGTTGGTTGGAGCGTCCAGTTGGGTGAGAATCCTTGGGTCTTTCTTTTTCCCAGTTTGCGCCTTGTGGAGAGCATTGGAAATCTGTTTGGCTTTTTCTTCCTCACAATACATACTTTGCAAGTTAGTCACCTTATCCAGGCTCACGTGTAACATTACATGTAACTTGAGTGTGTTGTAAGGCATGAAGTGTGTGGCTGGGGTGTCAAAGACCATGTTGGATGGTGCACAAAGACAAAGTTCCTTGTAGGCACAGGTGAGTTCCTTCACGGTGCCTTTCTGGGTCAGGTTCTTCACTTGGTGTATGATCATAAGTACTTGTTCTTTAGCACAAACCTTGCCAAGAAGTCCTGCTTAGAGGGGTCCCAATCTTTCTTTAGTGATCCTTGTACCACTTGTTGCACCAGGTGCCAGTGTTGTATGTTAATAAAATGGAGATTTCTGCAAACCAGAAACATTGAAGGCATTCCATTTGTGCCAGCTTGCTCTGGGAAGATTCGATACATGCTGTGGCGTTGTTTTCATTGGCTCCAGCAAAGGGCTCCAAGGCGGCACTTTGGAGTCTCTGGGCTACTTAGGCTGGCATGGTGCTCTCATCAGTTGCTCAAGGGGTAACAGCAGGTGCTTGGAAGAAACCCTGTGTCAACAAGGCATTGAAGGCTGGGAGAATAGCTACCATATTCTGGTAGAGCACAAAGCTGTTGGGTATTTTGGCACCAGGTGTGTACGGTGTCCAATTCTGGAAGGAGGCTGTGGGGTTCCTGGTCACCAGTCCCCAAAGTGTTTCCTGGGTCATAGCCAGGGACCGGCTTGGAGGAGTTGTCATTCTCCAACAGTGATGAATGGTTGGTTAGGAGCTTATATTTGGCCTGCATAAGAATAAACTCCTTCAGTACCTTTCCAATCACTAGGCAAGTGTCTCCATCATACACTTGTACTTCAGCAGGCACCAGCCCTTCTGTAGGCCAATATCAATCCTGTAATAGTCTAGCAAACTCTCCCCCAATAAACTCTCTTCCTCTATCTGTCATTCAAAATGCCTAGTCACCTTTTCCCACTCCTACCGGGCAGACTTACTAGAGGCAAACTTCCTGCACCCTAGGCAATAGGATTCCTTGTCCCCTGGGCTAGGATAGAAAATGTGGGGTAATTGACTCATAGAACTTATATCCTTTCTTAATGCGGGAAATTTGGGTAGGGGTTGTAATAGGCACTTTATTTACAGTCAGAAGGAAGATCCCCTTAGAAACCTTCTGATATATGGCCTTATGATATGGAATAATGAGGGGTTTTTGCTAATACTTGGAGTGCTTTAACAATCTCTTGGACTCCTTGTACTTATCTTTGGCTTCTGCTCCTTGGTCTTGGGCTCCTGCACTTTGGTCTTGGGCTCCTGTGTTCTGATCTTGGGCTTCTGCGGTCTGTTCCAGCTCTGGCTTCCTACTCTTGATCTTTGGCTCCTTCTGTAGCTTCTGTGGCCTTTGTAATCCACTTGATCCAGTTCCTGAAGAGTCTCAGATAGCTATCCCTTTTATAGCCCCTTGTTTCAGACCAAAAACCTCTCTTAGAACTCTGGTTCTTCAAAGCTTAAATTATCCTGTCTTTCTTCTCCTTTAATATATTAAACCTATAAAATTACTTTAGCCAATGAAAGACCTGAATTTTCTGCTTCTGCTTCTCATTTTTAGGCTTTAACTCTTAAGTTAAAGCCCTTAAAACACTGATCAAATAGACTCCAGCTTGCAGTCAATCACACGCCTCAATTTAACAGTTTTGCCAAAAAGGTTTCCCCAGATGACCCTTCCTTGACCCTGGTTTGAACCCAAGGCTGTCTTGCTCCAGGTAAACAACTGCTCTGTGTTTCAAACTGTTTTGCCGTAATTCCTGTCACATTTCTCTGGAAAATCTTGAGCGCTTCCACATATGTTTTACTTAGGCAAATTTCAACCCCTTTATTTTTCAACGTTTCTCTGTGTTTCTCTCAATGTTTTGCAACTTTAAACCTGCTTGCTGCTCGTCCTTTTGCCTCTCCTAATTGTTCTTGCCAAAATTTGCTCTTTTGCTCTCATAGTTTCTCTGTTCCATTTCCAGCTTCTTTCTAGCTCCCTTCTTCCTTAATCCTTCTTTTTAAATAAATTTATAGTTCTAACAAACTATAGATTATTTTCCATTCTCTTTATTTTTCATTATATTCTATTCAATCCTTTTTCAATCATAATCAAGCAGTATTTAATTATTATTTAACTGCTTCTTTTTATCTATTTTCCTCTCAAAGGACACTAAAATCAGCTCTTCCAGCCTCTGCATCCAGTCTGACTAGTTCATCCTCTCAGCTCTTCAGTTCTTCAACACAAACTTCTAGTCCTTTGGCTATCCTGCTTTATGATCAGGTAGTCCTGCATCATAATCTTCTTGTCCTTCAACTTCTCCTCATCTAGTTCCTCAAAAAATCCTCACTAGGAACCTCTTTTGTTCCTTCTACACTCTGAACCATATTGGTTCCCACAATTCAATATGAATTAACAGTCCATCAACTAGCCTTCACTGTGATCAAACAGTCACTCCTGCTAGTCTTCTCTGTTAATTCTGTGAACCACCTCAGTTCTTTATCTCAGTCCCCATTACCAGAACTTGTAAACCCAGACATGAGTCTACATTAAACTGGCGTTTGACTGGGCCCTCACAAGTGGCAATCCACTTAGGCCATTCAACCATAGATCAATGTCTATATGTTGTCTTTACTCACCCAGGTGATTAAGTCTGGACTTTCAGTCACAGAGTAATTGGCTCTACTTCACAGAGGCCTGATCACACCAAGTTCTGCAGCTTTCTTCCCTGAGCAAACCTTCTTGGTGACATCTCTGAGCAAACTATGCCCTCCAATGCTCACTTTGGGTTCCTCCAAAGCTCTCATAGGGGAATAAACAAGGACACCCTATCAGTCTGTTAGGTAGGGTGCTTTCTTACAGACCTCCTGTAAGTGCATTAGGGTATGTAGAGCCCTCAAAGCTCTTCCCCTCCCTGGCAGCCCGTGTTACCTGCCAGAGGTCCAAAACCTACTCCCTGCCCCAGACAGACAAAGTTCCCTGCTTGCTATTTCAGTCTTCATCCTTCCACAGCCACAGTTCCCTGCAAGGTGAAGCACTATAGCCCAAAGCAGTTAATTCCTTCTGCTGGATGGAGGCAACATCTGCCTCTGGTAGTCCTATGTTACCTACCAGCCAGGCCTTACTTACCCCTAGTAGCCCTATGTTACCTACTAGCTTACAGTGTTACCAGCTAACCACACAGTGTCACTCTTCAGCATATTGTCTTTATTTGAAGCCAAATAAACCCTTGCCTGCAAAACAGTACACATGTAGATCACCACAGAGGCCATACATGATTCTTTTGAGGTTTTTTGAACACAGCAAGTACAGGCAACAGGCAGAATTTTGGGGGGTAAAGTAGGATGAAACCCCTACTTCTGCTACCAATGTTGTAACTGTGCTAATTTAGCAAAGTTACAAGGGGAAAAATATTTGGAAACTAGATAATATTCTTTATTGAGAGATAATTATAATATAGTCAATGTGAATTGTGGATAAGAGGAACATGATAGTGTTGATCACATGGTGCGATGGTGAAGGGAGTGGCCTGATCCTGGCAATGAGTCAAGCGCTAAAACAAGGTTTCCATCATAAGGAACCATCTGTTCATGTTGTTGGATTTTGAAATTCAAATCAACTTCCTAGTTTGGCTTCAAGTGACTGGATAATCAGATTGCAGGTCACAAACCTGTTTACTTGGAGCCTTGCTGGCAGGTCAAGCCTGCTGTTTTGATAGATGTTAGAAATTATTGATCACTTTGCTGACATATTTTCTCAAGGCCCAAATGATTATGGACTTACAAAAAAAGTATTACATCAAATTGATACTGGTGATGCTCCCCCTCCTTTATATCAAACCTTACTTCTGTAATAGGATTGAAGATGAAAAGATGTCTAAAGGGCTGAAGAAACTTTTGGATACTGTGTTACTAGCTCACTCACAAAGTAACTGGGTTTTCCTTGCTGATACTAAAGAAAAGTATGGAGACTATCAAATTGCTATGGAATATTAAAATCACAATTCCCTCACAAAGAAGGCTTCATATTCCTTGCCTCAAATCAATGATGCTCTCCATTGCCTAGCAGGATCCAAATAAGTTTCTTCAATGAACCTTTTTTTAAGGATACTGGAAGGTTAACTTGTCTCCCACTGACAGTAAAAAGTTGTGCTAATTACCTCTGAAGGGCTGATTGAGCCCACTTGCATGCCACAAAGATTGTGTAACACACCAGATACATTATAGCTACTCATATTTTTATCCTGTGTGATTTGAAGCTAATATGTGTGCTGATGTACTTAGGTTATATAGCTGTCTTTTATCATGCCTTTCTCAATCAACTAGACCATCTCAAAGCAGTATTTCTGAATGTCTGCAGAGCTGGTCTCAAACTTAAGCCCTCCATTGTTCTTTCTTAAAAGAATGTTTAGAGTTATTAGTTCATGAGATGACTATAACTGGAATCCAAACTATGTCTAATAATGGTGAATTACATCAACAATATGCTTTCTCCCACCAATCTAAAAGAAATAAAAATCTTAATAGGAATGATGTGGTTTCTCACTATTTTATTCAAAAAAAATTGAAATCAGTGAACCTCTGGTGAATTTACCCTTTGGTGTGTGTTTTGAATGGACCAAGATTCAGCAACAATCCTTTTTGTGAGAGATGGCGGTAAACTAAGTTTGGGTCACATCCTGGGGATGTGAATCAACAGGATTCCATCCTGTGGGAAACTGGGATGGCCACTTGCAATAGGGTCCAGAAGGACAAGGAAGGGGACATACTTGGGAAGAAATCATTCACCCTCATGAAGACAAATCCTCAAAGGAGCCATGGGGAGTGCTCAGAAGGCACTGGAGAGTTATGATGAGAGCTATGTGGATCTTTAACAGGAGAAGGATTTTCCCAAGATACCAGTGATCAGGGCTCAAGTGGGACCTCTTCCAACTCCTGGGGCTGATAGAAATCATTTTTTGGGATAATATTCCAAGCCAAGAATTCATTATACAGGAGGAAACATTTTTCTCTACCAGGAATACTGACAAGGCATAGAGCAGCAAATGTGAGTCCTTTCTTAGGAGGTAAGAGAGACAAAGTTTCCCAGAGAACAGATTTGATGGATCACAGAAGAAACAAAAAAAGAGCAGCAGTAAAAACCACATATTTCACAAGGGGAACAATATTTTTAGATTCTTCATTAAGTTTGGGTTGAAAAATGTCTTGGGGGAGCTGCCAGAAAATATAGAGTCCAAGTAAATAAGAATCAGAAGATAAAACAGGAGTTCTTGAGTCTAGGGTGAGGAGGGGACTACCAGGAGCAAAATTGGGCCTTTGGGAGAGCAGCAAAGTGGGGGGACAATTTTGAACTTAATTTCACAAGTTTAAAGTAAATATATATAATTAATTCTAAATATCAGACCTGAAGCAAAAGCAAAAACAACTTCAAACCATACAAACCCTTCTGTAAGCTACTAATATAGATTATAGGGGCCAGGAAGAAGACAGTAGGTATTTTAAATTGCAATACCAATGCTATTTTGATATGGCCTGTAAATTGCAATAATTGCAATAACTTGGTTGATTTTGCCTTCAAAACCAATATTTGTCCTCTTTCTGAAAATGGATTGACATCAATATTCATCTATTATGAACTGTGCTACCTGCACTATTCTGATCCTGGTACCAGTTCAGCCCAATTGAACCCATTAGCCACACTGTCTACACATTGAACAATCTATGTTCTTGTTCTGCTATTTAAGTAGAATTTTTTCTAAATAAAATTAAGTTTATCCACATTTGTATTGGCTTTTATAATTTTCATGACTTATTTCCTTTTTGCCAAAAGGAAACTCTCTTTACTTGTTTCATAAATTAAAGTTATGATCCCTTAATTTTGCCCTGAAGGCTAACCCTCAGCTAGCTTCAAGCCTCAAACCATTTTAACAAAGGTTTCCTGCTATGTCCTCTTATATACTGTCCCCAAGAGCCAAACACAACAGTGGGTCCAGAGGAGACAGCTGTAGAGCAGGGAGTGTGAAGATGTTTTGAAATAATTAAAAAAGCCAATAGTGTGTGAGAGAGAGGCTAGACTTACAAAGTCTGGCTTCCATCCCAGAAGAATCATCCACAAGAATGCAATCCAGTACATGACTGGAATGGCTGCTCTGAGAGGCCTCCAGGGAAAATTAGTATAGTACAAGGGTGGGAAATAGGCTTTCAAGCCCATAGATAAGGTACCTGCTAACAATCAAAGAGAACATTTCTTAGTGAGGTGGGGTTTGGATCCATGGGAGGGGGTTGCGGTAAAGATGGGAGTAAGTGTTTTGAAAAAGACATAAGTTTAGTATCTTTCTGAGTTGAGGAATGAGAATCCCAAACATCCAACTTCTGGAATGTGAGAAAATTCTCAGGATATATATCTATCCAAGCTGACTTGACAAAAGAGTTCAAAATATATTATGCCTGGGTCAGATGTTAAAAGAAGTTAGTGAGCAGTTCAGGATTTGCTACTGAGTTTTGTGCTGCTAATGAGAGTATTCCCCAGATTTCTGGTAAAGTAGACCATATCAAGAAAAACTAATACCAAAGTCACCAGCATTGACTTTAGGAAGGAAGATAATATTCTGTAGGATGAATCCAACAAAAAACTCTGGGCATCCAAGCCAAAAGAACTGAGATCCATAAGTATTTGTGGGTTTCAAAATGGATTTCAGAGTCAAAGTCTGGTACTTAAAACCTTTTCTAAGGGCTCAAACAAGATTTAATTCTGCCAAGATTTGTTTTTAACAAAAAAAACACTGACAGTCAGTGGGGCAAGCAGACCAAAGGAATGAATAAGGAAAGAGATGGGTCATAATTTAAAACAACAATTTTTATTATCAAAATTAAAATCAAAACACAAAGAAAACTACTCAGAATCAGGATTTTTAATACTTATAATTCAAAATTGGTAAGCAAAGGACCTGACATATATTGTTTTCCATTTTATGCAAGGAAGGGAGTGATGGTACCAGGAGCATCTTAGGAGGGGGTTTGGTGAGCAGCAAGAGATAACCATTTATATAAGACAGCCTAATCTACCTGTGGAGTGAACCCAAGAAAATGGAGTAACTGGGCTGGGCTGAGTGCAGGGGCAGTAGCCTGATTGGCTAGGTTCATCCCCCAAGGAACTAGGAGCGACCTTTTTATTGCTGATTACAATTGAAATCACAGCCAGGAGGACCTCTGAACACTTTTTCCTGGGCCAGTAGAGACATCTGAGATAGAAGGAATTAGTTATCCAAGACTTCACTATGTGTGGAACCTTGCAGCCAAGCTCACTGGGCCGTAAGATAGATATAACTAGGGAAATTGGGAAGGCCACATTTTTCTATTAAGCCTCCAATTCCTTTCAGACTGGTCTGCACCAGGAAAGCAGACAGTATAACTGTACTAGTGTCACATTTGTAGTTGGAGGAGATTTAAAAGACAAGTAGGGAGTTCCTGGAGCAAAGGCCACCACAAACTGCTCATCTGTGGTATAGGCAAGATTCTTCAGGTTGCACAAGTTTTGCGCCTGGACACAGTGTAAGGAAATCCTTTATTGTGAATGCCACCATTCACCCTGTTTTAATTTTTCCTTTAATGGGTTATTTTGAGGACAAATATCTCTTTTTTGCTTTTGCTTTTTGTAATGAGTCTGGATCCAAATTGGGATACAAAATTGTTCAGTTTTCTGATTCTGTGCAACTCTCTTGCCCCATTCATGCTTGAGGCAAGTGATCCTACTGTCCTGGTAGTGTTTTGTGGTATTGTCAACCACTATATATTCCATTTCTATTTCACCAATAAAAATTAAGTTCTATTCACATTTTTGTCTTTGTGTCTTCAAGTACTTTGATGCCTCTCTAGCCATGTCTAGTAGATATTATTCAATCAGGGCCACAAGGTAATTGCATAGCCTTCCCTGCCATTCTAACTAAGACTTAGTACACATCCAATCCTAAGGTTAGGATTTCCTGTTGTGACTCTGTGCCATGCCTCAGATCACAACAAAAATGGTTCTCACTACAGGGGCTATAAGCCCCTTGGTTATCCCTTTTGCAGCTACGTTCTCAGGACCTTTGCCTCCTCCCATACAAGAGCTGACTTTGCCTGAAATTACCAGTCCTCCTATTGAGGAAGACATCACCAACCCACCTATTGTCTCTACTATGCTGAGCCTTGGGAGGAGTCCCCGCCTAGTGGCCTACCCTTTGGGTACCTCTGACTTGGAACAAGTCATTGCAGTAGCCCTTGGGTTAGCCTGTGATGGAGCCATTCCTTGCCTTCAGCTACAGTTCAGTCAAGCAGAATACTATGAATTGATTGTGTCTCTGCAATTTCCACAACATCTCCTCTCAGCAGCTGGCTCCACTGAGCACCTATTTTCATCCTTTGTACAACCTTGCCTTAGCCCACCATCAAATGGTGTTAGGGCTCCACGTTCAAGAGAATTTTTCTCTGCAAGCAGCCGTCACTAATAACTGGGATTAGTTTGCTGCCTATCAACAGCGGATCTGCTCCCTGTTTTCTTTGGTGTCAGACAATCAGCGCAACTCTGTCACTTCCCAACCCTACTTGGTCAATTCCTTCAAGAAAATGTGCTGGTCCATCCCCTGAGTATGTCAGAGAGTCTTCATGAGTTCCACCAGTTGGAACAGCCCTGGAGTGCCCAAGTAGATTCCACTCTAAATGCCTATCTCACCAACTTTGAACAACTTGTGCAGCAACTCAACAAGTTAAGTGCTTACTCCTTCAATCAATTACAGCAAGTAGTAGTCCATGCTGCAAAGGACCTCTGCAAACTTGGTGAAGAATTCGATCAAGAAAGGGTAGCTATTGCTGCTGCCATTGCCAAACTTCAAGCTCAGGTAGATGAGCTGTCTACGCCCAAGCCAGATATTCCACCTTCCCTCATCTAAAAATTTGGTGGATATAAAACAGAAGCTATGGGATGCCATTTGAGAGCTGTAAGCTTCTACCTGCATTTAAGAGCGCCCTACTGAAGCACCTCAGCCAAATCCCCAAGTACTTGCTTTACCAACTCAAGTGACTGAGTTACAACAAGAGGTTGCTGCCTTACGCAAAATGGTGGTGACTGCTGCTAGTCCAACTGGGGTTATTAATGGAGATGGCTGTTGCCCTGGCCTGTCAGGATCCCCCTGTATTCACTGTGCTAGAGAGTTTATAGCTCTAGATAATGAGGTAGACCCTTTGAAATGAGACTACTCAGAACTTGATAAAGATGTGCAATGAATGAGTGAATTAATCAATTCAGTTAATGACAGGTTTTTTCCTCGCCTCTCAGTGGGTCCTTCCCTTACCTCCCAACTAGCTGAGCTTTCCATAGTAGTAAAAACTCAGGGCTAATGCCTAGATGTTACTGAGCAGCCTACCACTTTAGCTAATAATACAGGTGTCCGCACTGCTAAGACCCTGACTACTCTTGAGGAGAGTGTTTGTCAGCTGTGGGTCAGGCAGCCCCCTCCAAATCTGAAGCAGAGTTCTCTCCGCTCATAAATGTACTCAGTAGCAAAAATGGTGGTCCAACTCTCAAAGCACACTTCAAATCTATCTTTAAGCAAGTTTTCAACCCCAAAACTTCTAACATTACAGCTTTCCTAATTATCTACAAAGCTACCATGAGGAGATCCTCTGATGAGGTTAAGAAGTAACACATTCTAACTTGCCTGCACCCAACCTGTTAGGAGGTAGTAGTACCCAAGTTTCCCATCATCAAGACTTGGGAAGAAATAAAGCAGCTTCTTATTAACAAATTTGGTGGTGACCTTGGTTTAGAAGTGAAGAAGAACGCCTTCATGCATATTGCTTTAAAACCTAAGGATACTCTAGATGAATTTGCAGATAGATTCTACATGTAAGGACAGTAACTGATAACAAGCAGACAATTGTCAGCGCACAAAGCTTACATGGCTTGCTCTCAAGCCCTCAAGGTTAATCAGCTTCTGTGTCTCCAATTTAAGGCTCATAAAGCCATACTTTCCTCTATGAAGAGCATAAAGACACTGTTGCAGGATATGCACCTTACCCATTCTGGAGCAGTTGTGCAGGAGAATTGTGCCGCCTCTAAATCCAGTTTGTCTCCCTGTGGCCCTTGCATCCTCACCATGAATTCACAAAATCCTCTTAGATGCCAAGGTTGCCATAAATGTGGTCAGATAGGTCACCACTCTTGAGTCTGCACCAATCCTCAGGTTGAAGGGGCTGATCCCAAGGAGCAGGCAGGAAAAAAATAGTCAACCTAGAGGCAGAGATGCTCTCTGTTGATAATTATTTCCAGTCCCTCTCAATTCCCCCCTCCATAGGTGTCTCTGGGCCTGCTGACACTGAGTCTCCTCCCATTCTTCTGCTGTTCCACAATATCTCTGACAACTCTGACATGGACAATTCAGATATTGATGATCCTGACGCCTATGAGTATTCAGTTCTTGCTGTCCCCAAAACTATTGCAGTCCCTATTAAGTTACTCTCTGGGAAGACTACAACAACTTCCACTTCTTTCTCTGAATACCAAAGAGGTTTTCTCATACCCATACCTCACTCAAGCTAAGAGGTCCTTGTGCTTGTAGAGTTGTCTGAAGAAGCTGCCAAGGTTGCTGAGACTGTGTTCAAGAACGTCTCTGTCTTGCCCCCTCTTCAGACAGTCTATAAGGAGTTTCTAGACTTAAGATGCATGATTGAGAAATTGAACAAAGAGCTAGCAGAAGCCAAGGACATCCTAGCTGTCCTCCCACCCTTTGGTTGTACTACCACTTGTGTGGAGATATCCATACAAAAGAAGAAAATCAAGGCTATCTTAGACACTGGATCTTCTGTTAATGTTGTCTCCTTGAAGCTTGTCAAGAAGCTCAAACTTGCCTCCAACCTTAACTATCACCAGGTGTATGGTACAGCTGGGCTATCTATGACTTTCACTATAGGGGCTTATTCTGCTCTTTACATGCAATTTGGCTAGCTACTCTTAGCCGCGCCTGCTGTTGTCTTATAGAATGAGAGTTGCAATCTCCTAGTTGGTACTCAGTTCCTTAGAGAATACAATGGGATCATCAACTAAAAGGATGGCTACCTCTCTTTCTTAGGGTAAAAAGTCCCCATGATCTTTGAAGAGCCTGTTAAAGTCCCCAGAAAACACCTCAAGATGTGTTCCTTAGAATATCCCACTGGTTTCTTCACCCTAAAGTACCTTTACCCACTCATCCAACATGAAAGGTCCTCATATGGCTTGCCCTTCATCTGAGGGGATTCCTCTCCTGGATACTTCCGCTGTAACCATCCCCCAGGATCTCAAGCTATCCTAGACTCCCAAATATCATATGAGTTACCTGAGCGCATGTTTCTAGAGCTATACTCTCTTCCCTCACTAGGACAAAACAAACCCTATCTCTACCTGGGAATCCTGGATGTCTCTCATAAAGACCCTGTTTAATTTCTGGTTGCCAACTTAACCACTCTCCCCATACATGTATCTAGAGGGCAGGTTGTTGGTTATGGCAAATTACTGAATGCTCCCAATGTCTTTTTACTTCACTCCTTTGGTACATTCCAGGATTTTAACCTACCTGAAGACAAGCCCCAAGTCCTATCATTGTTTACTGTGCAAGACTTCCCACAACTATCTCCAGTCCAACAGAAGGAGGTGCTTGATTTTCTAGATCAATTCTTAGATATCTTTGCTAAAAATAGCACTGATTATGGTCTAGACAAAGGCGTCATTCATCAGATTGAAACTGGTGGCGCTCCCCCCTTCTGAGCTAAACCATATTGCCACAGTTGCATGGAGGACGCTCAGGTATCTAAAGAACTCAAACAACTTTTAGACGCTGGGCTACTGGATCCTTCCCAAAGTCTGTGGGTCTCCCCCTTGCTCATACTGAAGAAGAAGTATGGAGGTCATTGTATTGTGATGGACTATTGTTGATTGAACTCCTTAACTAAAAAGGATTCCTACCCCTTGCCATGTATTGATGATGCTCTCTGCCACCTTGGAGGCTCTAAGTTCTTCTCCACTATGGATCTAGCATCTGGGTACTGGCAAGTTGATCTCTCTTCCAAGATAGACAGAAATCTGTGCTCATCACTTCTAAATGATTGTTTGAGACTACACAAATGCCGCAAGGACTCTGCAATGCCCCGGCTACCTTCCAGCAAGCCATGGACTCCATCATCCCTGATCTGAAGCTCTTATGTGTCCTGGTGTACTTGGATTATATAACAGTATTATAGTGCTACCTTTACAGATCATCTGGATCACCTCAAGGAAGTGTTCATAAAGATAAAGGAGGCTGTTCTTAAGTTAAAACCATCTAAGTGTGCTTTCTTCAAGGAACACATTGAATTCTTGGGCCATGAAGTAACCCAGATGGGGATTTGCCCAATGACCAGGAAAGTTGAAGCCATTGACAAAATGCTTTCATCCACCAACCTGCAAGAATTACAGGTCTTTCTGGACATGATGGGTTACTACAGACAGTTCATCCCTGACTTCTCTAATACAAGTGTACCTTTGGTCCAGCTGTTACGTAATGTCCCTTTCAAACAGACCTCTACACAGCAACAAGCCTTTGAGACCCTTAAGCAAAAACTCAAGGAGGCTCTCATCCTAGTGTACCCTGACTATGACAATGAATTTATCCTTTACACTAACACTAGTGACCTGGCTATTGGGGCCATCTTGGCTCAACTATATGATGAGGGTGTGGATCACCCTGTAGCTTACACTTTTTGTGTCCTAAATAAGCACAAGAAGAATTATAGTGTCACAGAAAAAGAATGCCTTGCTGTGTTACATGCTGTCAAAAAGTTCCGCCATTATGTGTATGGCACCCATTTCACTGTGGTCCCTGACCACTCTTTGCTTAAGTGGTTACAACAGCTTAAGGAA
This sequence comes from Entomophthora muscae, assembly GCA_014839935.2. NCBI lineage: Eukaryota > Fungi > Entomophthoromycota > Entomophthoromycetes > Entomophthorales > Entomophthoraceae > Entomophthora > Entomophthora muscae. The sequence goes on from QTSX02004384.1 coordinate 197,163, forward strand.
CCAGAAGGACAACTAGCTAGATGGGCTCTTTTCCTGCAAGGTTACAACTTCACAGTACTACACTATCCCAGGATTCAACACCAAAACACTGATGGATTATCCAGAATGCCCATCCTTGCTCTACACCCTGCTGAGGCTGACCAGTTGTATGAACTAATTAGATACCCTTTGTCATGGGAGAGCAAGACGGAAGAAGTTTTAATTGCCCTAGCCAAACTATCTGAGGACATGCTCATTTTCAACAATCAGCTCTTCAAGAAAGTATGAGACCAATACCTACCTTATGTACAGCCTAGCCTTGGCCTTTTGTTGGTGCTTTAAGCTCATAAGGAGACAGAAAACGGAGGCATTACAAAGACCTATGACTGGCTCCAGAAAAGTTATTTCTGGGAAACCCCCCTGATGATTCCAGATGTCATTGCTAGTTGCCATGATTGTCAGCTCCAACAACCTTGAGCTGCCTCTCACAAATTTAAGCTAGTCCCCCTCAACACGCCTTTCATACTGTCATCATTGATGCTGTAGGGCCTCTCCCTTGCTCCCACTCTGGCTGCCTCTTTATCCTAATTGCTGTTGATCATTTTAGAAAATGGGTGGAAGCTCTCCCTAATAAGGACATCACTGCTTAAACAACTGCTGCCTTTCTGTTACAAGATTATTCTTCTGCCACAGCTGCCTTCAAGTGTTGTTTTCTGACAATAGGACTAACTTCAACGCCAAGTTGGTAACCTTGGTTTTCAAAGCCTTGAGGTCTCACCAGTCTTTCTCTGCACCCTATAATCCTTCTACTAATGGGGTGGTTGAATGTTAAAATTCAACTCTGGTTTTTATCATAAGGAAACTCATTTACTCTGACGCTTCAAACTGGGATCTATACTTACCTGCTGCTCTCTTTGCTTATTGCATTAGAAAACATTGTGTCACCAGGTATCCCCCCTTTGCTATGCTGTATGGGCGAGAGGCTACTACCCCATTGCTCTTGGGGGCCCCCTGCTTTCCTCTGATAAGGCCATGAATCCCGACTTTCACATCAAAAATCTAGTCAACTGCATCATTTATATACAGGCTACTGCATATACTTCTGCATATAAGGCCAAGGTTCTTGAGCTCTCTCCTGACAATGCTGGATTTCTCCCTTGCCTGAGTTCAACATTGGGGGCCACATTCTTTACTATCAGCATAGAGTAGGAGGAAACACTCACAAGGTAGATATGTTGTGGTTTGGACCTCTAGAAGTGACCTTCAAGCAAGGATCAGAGTATACTATGAAACTCCTCTCCAGTGGTTGTCTATTTGCCTGAGTGCATGCCAAGTTCCTCTGCAAGTATTACCCCCTAAGGCCAATATAGAGGGGGCAATGCTGTGAATTCTGCCATTCACCATGTTTTAATTTTGTCTTCAATGGATTATTTTGAGGACAAGACTCTCTCTTTTGCTTTTGCCCTTCAAAATGAGTCTGGCTCTAAATTGGGAAATTCAATTGTTCAGTTTCCTGATTCTGCGCAACTCCCTTGCCCCATTCATGCTTGAGGCAAGTGATCCTACTGTCCTGGTAGTGTTTTGTGGTATTGTCAACCACTATATATTCCATTTCTATTTCACCAATAAAGTTAAGTTCTATTCAAATTTTTGTCTTTGTGTCTTCAAGTACTTTGGCGCCTCTCTAGCCATGTCTAGGAGATATTATTCAATCAGGGCCACAAGGTAATTGCATAGCCTTCCCTGCCATTCTAACCAAGACTTAGCACAAATCCAATCCTAAGGTTAGGATTTCCCGTTGTGTATCTGTGCTGGGCCTCAGAACACAACACCCTTCCCCTACTCCCCTCCATTGGTAAAAATTGCATTTGGATCAAAAAATAATGAAGGGATAAATGAATGCAATATTAAATTCCAATGTGGAAATCAGGCATTTAATTTACCTCTTTCAAATAATAAGCAGCCAGATGAACCAAAAGCCTTTTTTTAATGCAGAATGATTAACATTAACCATAATATCTTAAAGAACAGCCAATAAAATCAAGCAAAAAAACCTTTCAAATGCAGAATCAATATTTATAGTGATAACAACTTAAAAGCCAGTCAATCAAAATCAGAGAAATCTGCAATTGAAAAAAATCATACCTCAGGAAAACACCAATCAGATCAAGAGAACCCCATATTTGGACGCAGGAAAGATAACATTAACATCCAATAGTCAGCCAGCAGCCAATCAGATTTAGCAAACTTAAATTTTGAATATGAAATGGATAATGTTGAGAGCCATAAATCAGTTAACAACCAATTAGTTCAACTTGCATGCAAATTTAAATAAATAAATAAATGACAGCAATAATCTTCATGCACTATCTGGAAGCCAATCAGGACCCAAAGGACCAGGTTCTAAATGCAGAATTAATGAGATAAGCAGTCAGCAGACCAGGAATAACCAATCAGGTCCCACAATCTAAGGGCCCCAGAATCAATGTAAGATTGGTACTCTAATTAAGGAGATACTTAACCTGGCCATTTTCCAAACCTTTGCCTTCACTTTTTCAGGCTGCAGTATACTGCAGGCCTGCAAGAAAGTCTCAAGATCAACCTTCTGGAACTAAAAAATGTAAGCAACAATCTTGCCCTTACTTCCCTAGCTTAATATTTAAGCAAATACCCTCTGTGTTGAGATCTTGCTCCAACAATATCAAATAATCCTCATTCCTGAATAAAGAATTCTATATTTTGAACTGATTAGTAGAATAACTGTGGGGTTCCTGTCTACCAGTCCCCAAAGTGTGTCCTGGGTCATAGCCAGGGACTAGCTTGGAGGAGTTGTCATTCCCCAGCAGTGGTGAGTGTTTGGCCAGAAGCTTGTACTTGGCCTGCATAAGTGCAAACTCTTTCAGCACCTTCCCAATTACTAGGTGGACTTCCATACCATACACCTGTACTTCAGCAGGCGCTAGCCCCTCTGTGGGCCTGTACCAATCCTGTAACAACCTGGTAAATTCATTCTCTATAAACTCCCTTCCCCTATCTGTTATCTCAAGATGCCTAGTCACTTTTCCCACTCCTCCTGGGCAGACTTACTGGAGGCAAATCTTCTACAACCTTGACAATAGGTATATTCCTCCCCTTGGCTAGGGTAAAAGATATGGAGTAGCTAACTCATAGGGCTTGTATTTTTATCACGGGAAAATTTGGGCAGAGGTTGCAATAGGCTTTTATTCAAAGTTAGAAGGAAGATCCCCTTAGAAACCTTCTAATATAATACCTGGGTAGGGGGAACAACATGGGTTTGCCAATACTTGGAGTCCTCCAACAATCTCTTGGGCTCCTTAAACTTGGTCTTGGGCTCCTGCACTTATATCTTGGGCTCATGTGGTCTGTTTCCAGCTCAGGCTTCTTAACCTTAGCACTAGCTGCTGTATCTTGGGCTTCTGCACCTTTAGCTTGGTCCTCATCTCCTTCTGTAGTCTTGGTGGCCTTTATAATCCACTTGATCCAGTCCCTTAAGAGTCTCAGATAGCTTCCCCTTTTATAACTCCTTGTTTTGGTCCAAAATCTCTCTCAGAACTCTTCTTTTCCAAAGCTTAAACTATCCTGTTTTTCTCTCTCTACAATACATTAAACTTTAAAGCTTACTTCAGTCAATAAAATCCATGAAATTTCTGCTTCTGCCTCTCATTTTTAGGCTTTAACTCTTAAGTTAAAGCCCTCAAAACACTGATTAAATAAACTTTGGCTTGCAGCCAATCAAATGCCTTGATTCAAATTTTTTTCCAAACATTTTACTCAAATGACTTGCTCTTGACTATGGTTCAACCCCAAAGCTGTCTTGCTCCAGGTACAGTAGTTTTAAAAGCTATGGCAACAAGCAAAAATACTTCAGATTTAAACAAAATGATTACAGATTTAAACAAAATCCAACTCTCAGGTTAAAATATACACTCTGTTAACAGGGTTTATTGGTGTTAATGGGAAAAATGGGTTAACACAGCAACAAAGTACTCACGCGCAAAGCAAAACCATTAAAAATATAATCCAAAATACATGAATTCACAAAAAAAATGGAGTGAGTTGACTTTTGGTGTACATATGTTTACTATGTGAATCAGTGACAAAATACACCCAAGCATGGTGTGTCAAAACTTAATCCAAAAACAAAAACAATGACAATTCACTGCATTAAAAAAATCACTCAATCAGTTTGTGCAATGGGTTGTAATCAAGAATGATACTAAGGTATCTAAAATAAGACACAAGATCTGAAACAAAAAATTTAAAAATATTGTGTTGGGTGCTTAATTTGGCGTAAAATATGAGAAAATGGGTGGAAATTTTTTGAGTATTCTAAAATGGGCATTGTAAAACCAAAAAAAACTAATTAAGAAATAAATAATCTATAATTGGGATATTGGGTGGGAAAAAATATTAATTGAATAACCATATTCATATAAAAGCAAAAATTAAAAATAGGGAATAACATAATTGAAATTTATTTAATATTTTATTAAATTCTCAAAATAGAAGGAACACCGCAACAGACTACCATTGTGCCCGTTGTGCGCTGCGGTTGCGGTTGCCCCCTTGGGTCAAAGAACAAAGTTAGTGCAACCCAAGTGCCTACTCAGGAGGGAGGCGGGAGAGGAGAGTTCCATAGGATGCTGCACTGACACAGCCGGTTCAAGGAGCACAAGCTGCTAGGGTGCGGAGCATAAACCCTCAGGTCCCAAAGCTGACCTGAAAGCCCATCAAGGTTATCACTACCAAAACAGTTAGAAACAAGGAGGTAGAACTTACTTCATGTGTGTTTGACGTTGTGTACCAGCAAGAGTTGTCCCGTCAGCCATGCTGGAGAAGGTGAAGCCTGTACTTGATACTAGCTACAAGCCCTACATCAGTGATGGTAATCAGGATGAGGACAAGGAGCCTGAGTTCTACCAAACCAATGAGGGACAGTTAGTGCTAAAGAAAGTTGCTTCATTTTACACCAAGGTGCCCATGCCCTGTGTTGTGCCCAACGCCAACAAGCCAATCCCCACCGCTAAAAAGCCCGCTCACAAGTGCATTTGTGACATTAAGTGCATCATTCTTCTCTGGCTCATGCAGGAATCTGGTGATTACAAGGCATCTGCAGCTCTTTTTGGGGTGGATCCCAAGTACGCCTCAAATACCTTCAACAAATTCATTGATACTGGCCAAGTCCTTGCCGCGGAGAAATCCTTGTGTGTTTCTACCATGCTCACCAAGTAGCACAAATGGGCAATCCACCAGTGGATAACCCGAGATTGCCATCTTGAACTGGCAAATATACAGGCCATGGTCAATTCTGCTTTTGGGGTTGAGGCCTCAATTCCTTTTACTACCATCTGCTCAAGGGGATGCGCTTTTCCTGGAAAAACTTGGGGTATCTCCCTACAACAGAAACAGCCCAGCCAATATCAAGACCCGGAAAAATTACACTGAGGCGTACACTGCCCTCAAAGCCAAGGGGATGGTGAAATTCTATTATAACAACAAATCAGCATTTGCCTTGTTAATGTGCAATGAGTATGGGTATGTCCCCAAAGGCTCCAATGACGGGATGTTCTGGCGTGCTACAGTCTGCGCCACAGCATACTCAATGGTGGCTCTCCTTGGTCCAAAGGGGGTTGAGCTGTACCAAATGATACTAGGCTCCCACACAGCCGGACCTTCCTATCATTTCTCCAATTAGTCCAGGAGCACCTGAGGCGCACAAGCCCGGGCTTCACCAACGTAATTGTATTAGACAATGTTGGTCTCCACAAGGTGGCAGATATTCTTGAAGAATTTCCATCAATTGACACCAGCATTGCAGTGGGCCCTCAGCAATTGGCCACAGCAAATTTGCGCCTTCTCTTCCTCCCAGCCTATTTGCCCTTCCTAAATCCCATTGAGGAAGTCTTTGGGTGGCTCAAGCAAGTTTTCAAGCAAGGAACACCAACTGAGACCAAGGACCTCTTTGATTTGCTGCAGGCTGGGATCCACACCCTCCCAGCTGAGACCGTGACCAAATTCTATGGCCACGCTGATTCATTCATCCCGCGTGCCTAGCCAAGCAGCCAATTGATTAAAGGCTTAGTGTGTCCAACTTTTTTTAAATTCTCTAATTTACTATTCAAGATTTATTGATTATCATTTTATATTTAGATGCTTCCAAGCCCGCAATCACATTCAGCAGGACAATCAATGAAGGTTAGTAATTTATATATAATCATTTTTTATTGTGTCATCTAAGGGTACCCCAAACGCTTGATACTGGATTACACAAATATATTTATATCACTTTTGTCAAATAAATATGAAATAGTCTTATAAAAATTAAACGTAAATTTTAAGGTTGAAATTTATTTTATTACCGTATTATTTTATACTTTTATGAAACCTATTTCTGCAATATCTTTTGCAAATCTTGGTTGCTAAAATATCATTTGAAAAATTATTTATAATATAAAAATATAGTATAGTATAAATATATTTATTGATATAGAGATAAATTAAGTGCACCTATAATGGGTTTGGCGGTATGTACCCACCCCGCAATGGAGGTGGCACACAACCTCCACCGCCACACTATGGGCAGTGGATACACCCTTATTAAATTATTTGTGCCTGCTGGTAAAAGGAAGGATGGCAAGGTGGGAATGGAGGAGCAGCTTTTCTGGCAGGGCTGCAAACCCAAAGATGCCAGCCAGGACCAGGGCATCCTGGATGACGTGATCCACCGAGTCATACCCAGGGGGGACCTTCTTCCCATCCAGTGAGAGCCTGGCCTTGTCCACCCCAAGAAGGACCCTATCTAGGTCCTCTACACTGGCGCTCATTCCAAAGAAGAAAAGATACCCAAGGTAAACAACAAGGTGAAGCTTTTTTCTAGCAAAGGCTTCTGTAAACTTGCACAATTTGTTGTATACAGCGCTAATCTTCTTCTCATGCTTGGTTTTGGCAAAGGTCAGCTCCATAGCTGCAGGGACCCCCGTCTCGTTGGCACTCCAGGCCAGCCTGAAGTCCGCCAGAAGGATTTTTGTCTTCTTTACGGCTGTTGCGTCTGCAACAGCCTATTTCAACGCCGCACGCCAAAAGTTCTCCAACAGGTAAGAGATGGTATGCTCAAAGGGGTAGCAGAAGCAAGCAGCCACATGATCCTGGCCCATCTCCAGTATATTCTTGAATGGGAGCGTTGCCAGGACGTCCCAAACAAGCTCAATGGAGTTTACACAGTAAACTCCACTGAGGTTAACCGGGTCCAGGCAGACCAGTTGGGCATCCTTGTAGGCAGTAACTGCCCACTCAGATGGCCCCTCACCATGTAAAAGCCCAGCCAATGCCTCCCTGGACATTGGGAATGTACCATGGATCCTGTCTTCAAGCTCCTGCAAGACAGGGGGGACAGGAAAAGCTGTTTGGCCACATGAGTGGCATAGTTGGAGTAGAAAGTGGGGGGGGACAAAAGGAACCAGGACTTGGCAGAGTTCACCATCAACATCTTCTAAAAAAAAGGTAATTATTTAAGAATTTTTATTAATTATATTTTTTAGGTTACCTTCTTGTATTTCTTCCTTGCCATTGGCTTCAGCCAGCTTTGCCATTCTTGGCACAAGCAATTGCACCGGCAATTCAGTGTCCTCTGCTCTGGCACGCTTGGCGGGTTTTAGGTGGGCATACATCTCCGGGTCATCAACCCAGACAGTTGGTGTAGAAAGATTGTATGCCTTGAACTAGAGGCCCTCAACCACAGTTTTTTGAATATTTAGTAAGTGCTCAATTGTCTTCTCTGGGGTTTCCGGCATTTTTGACATTAGTGCCTTTGTGGACACCTTGTCAATTTTGTCCCCAGTGAGGACAGCAGACTTCACTTTGGCTTTGACCTTGCAGTCAATGTCCTTTATTTTGGCAATTGCAAAGTCAAGGTCTTTTAGCAGCTTCTCCAATTCTCTCATTTATTTTTTACTAACCTTTCCATATGTTTTTATAGCTTTTGCCCCAATAAATTCTGTATTATTTTGATACTGTTGCCTCTTTGTGTATTCCTTTTTGTTTTCCCATCTACTACATTATCCCATCTTTTTACCCATTTTGTATATGTTTTACGCTTATCTCAATATGTGTTGTTTGCTTTGTGTTGGCATTGTTTCCTTAATTACCATATTATTTTTGGCGCTTGACATAGCCCCTTGTGAAAAAATTAACAACAATTTGGTGATCAGCTAAATTTGAATTAGAAAATTATGGTGTTAACTGTTTTTAGATAAAGTTGTTACTGATCTAAATTCAAAACCTTAATGATAAACTTTAAGCCAATCAGGAGCCAAGTGATAAAGTGATTGTTGTGACATAAAGGGGCATTCAATAATTCTTTGATGTATGTGCACTAATTAATATGATTGGCGGGATGTTTTGCCATTGTACGCCATTGCCGCTGTGGAAAGTTGTTGATGGACTAGTGCCCAATCAGCTGCTGGGTTAGCACTAGTCCATCAACAACTTACCACAGCAACAATGGCGTACAATGGCAAAACACCCAGCCAATCAGATTAATTAGCGCACATACACCAAAGAATTATTGAATGACCCTTTATGTCACAACAATCACTTTATCACTTGGCTCCTGATTGGCTTAAAGTTTATCATTAAGGTTTTGAATTTAGATCAGTAACAACTTTATCTAAACACAGTTAACACATAATTTTTCTAATTCAAATTTAGCTGATTGCCAAATTGTTGTTAATACTTTCACAAGGGGCTGTGTCTGAATACTAAAAATAACTGTGTTCAGGATCTAGATACACAGCATAGTAAATATATGATTTTATAGAAATAAGCTGAACATAAAGAATATAACCAACTATAAACAAAGAGAACACAAACAATTTAAATTCAAAATAAAGATAATATAAATAAAAATTTAATGGAACCAGGGGGTTTATTGAGGCAGGAAAGAGTGATGCCTAGTAGGCAGAATGTTGCAGGAAGGAAGACATAGAGGCAGTGTTGGCCTGGGGGGTCTGGGATTGGGTGGGTGGGGCTGGAAGGTGGGGGTGGGGGGTAGGAGGATTGTGCATGATGGCTGCCATATAACGCTTGTTGTATTCCTCATTGATCATAGGGTGGATGGGCTGGTAGGTGGCAGTGGCCTGAGGTGGGAGGCGCTTATCTTTGCATGATTGATTGCCCATGTTCATGTGGAAAATAATTTGAGCAAACAAGTCAGCCATCATTTGGTGACCAAAGAGGGAATTGTGGTCAAGGACCCCAAGATAGAGGCTGTTGAAAGCCTGAGGGTGGTGCTCCCAGAGTGTATCTCCAAGATTAAGGAGCACAACATCTGCCATATGGACGTTGGCGTGACCAGCTGGGTACACAGAGGCCTGGTGCCCGTGTTGCTGGATGGCCTTGAGGGCGGTGGAGCTACCCTCCATCTGGTGGCTCAAGAAACCCTGGTATTTGGAATTCAAGCCATCCCAGGATTCAAGCAATCCATCAAAGATGTGGCTATATGAGTACCCATCAATAAAATCAGGGTTTGTCCAATAGTAGACAAAACCCTTGGCTGAAACAGCCAGAAATGCACCAATGAATGTCCCCTTCTTGACCTTCTTCCTTCCATTCTTGGTGGTAGCTTTTCCTTGCTCACTGAAATTGTCAAATGCAATCAATAACTTGTAGTACAAGACAAACATGATGTCATCTGTTAGACTTGTCAAGCATCTGACCAGGGTTGATTTGATTGCGGTGTCATATGGGGAATCCTCAGCGCTATTTCATTGGTTACCAGCAAAATTTGTAAGAACCCTAATTGAAGCCACCTTTCTGTGCATCCAGAGCTGCACCATGCGCTCAGACACCCAAATGCCATGGTGCGCAAGTTGCTTCCAGACCTGGGTCAAGGGAAGCTTGGGGTCCCGCTGGAGGAGGTCAAGCATTATTGGGTATGCCTCATTGATCTGGGACTCTGTGGCCTTCTTTGACTTCTTGGCTGTCCCAATATGATTTCCCTTATTCATCAGGTTGTTGAATTCCCGCATGACAGTAGCCCAGGTGAATTGTAATTGGCTGGCTATCTGATCCCAGGACAGACCCTGCAGGTTGAGTGCCACAATTTCCTGAAGAATTTGGGCAGTGATTATTCTGCGTTTGGGGCGCTGGGCGACGGGAGCTAAAGCCTGATTGGCTGAGGGGGGCAGGTTGGGCGGTGGCAGGAAGTTGTTCCAAATCAAGGTTGCCATCCTGATTGGTTGATTGACAGGCAGCTTGTGTGGAGGTGGGGGTGGGAGCAAGGGCAGAGCTAGATGCTAAGTGACTCTCAAACAAGTCAAAACCATAGGGGTCAGAGGACAGGTACAGGTCAGCTTCCTTGTTACCCACCTCAAAGGCTTGGGTGTAAACAGGTGCCTCCACGTTCTGAGCCTCTCCTCCATTGAAGCTGGCTTGGCTGCTGGCGCCGTCAAAGATATTGCTTGTAAAAACCATTGTAAAAAAAACCTAGGATAAAATCACTAAAAGTAGAAATTTTAAGATTTAATGATTTATTTTTGTTGTAATCTTGAGTCCATATTTGGAAGGTTCTCAAAACCTTTTCATACAAATCTGGAGCCATGAAAATGGATAAAATGCCTATTTTCCTAAATTGGATAGCTGTTGATTGGCTGTTATACTTTTATTTTTCTATTTTAGGCTGCTCATGCTACATATCTTGTGTGAGTTCATTTTGTTTTGTGCTTGTGGAATCTTGCTAATAGATTGCTCAAATTCCGTTTCATTTTGGTCCTTCTGTCAGTGCCTCATATGAATCCTGCTTGGATTATAATATACTCTGGAATAGCATCCATCCATTTCACTTGTTGTGTCAGTTCATTTTGTTTGTGGTTTGAACTACACCGCTTGGTGTTTGCTTTAATTTTGTATAATGGGTTAATGAAATTTTGTTTTTGGTTTGACAGTTCATTTATCAACCAAAAATATTTAAATTAATTGAATCCTGAATCTCGCACAACTTGGATTTTGTTTAAATCTGAAGTATTTTTGCTTGTTGTCATAGCTTTTAAAACTACTGTAAACCACTGCTCCGCATTTCAAACAGTTTTGCCATGATTCCTGTCACGTTTCTCCGGCAAATCTTGAGCACTTCTGTATATGTTTTACTTAGGGTAATTTCTAACCATTGATTCTTCAACGTTTCTCCAAGTTTCTCTGTATTTTCTTCAACGTTTTGCACCTTCAAACTTGCCTGTTGCTTGCCTTTTTGCCTCTTCTAGTTGTTCTTGACAAAATTTGCTCATTCCTCTTTACAGTTTTCCCACCTGTTTCTGGCCTCTTTCTGGCTCCTTTCACTTAATTCCAACTTAATAAATTCACAGTTTAATCACTGTAAATAATTCCTTTTTCTCCTTTTTTATTTCTATATGATATTTAATTCTTCTATATCATATCTTTGCCAGCCTGAAATCCTTATTTAACTGCTTATTATATTAATATTTTCTCTCATAAGACATCAAAATCAGCATTCCAACTTCTATTTCCAGTCTGGCTAGCCCTTCCAAGATATCTCTTAGCCCTGCACTATCATCTTCTGGTCCTTAAACCAGCTTTTCAACCACATTTTCCAGCTCTTCAGCTTAACCAGTAATCAGTCCATCTTAGTCCACAAACAGTTCCTTTCAGTCCTCAAACAGCTTCTTTCATCATCAGTCCTCCAGCTACTTCTTCATCATGATCAGCTACTCCTGCATCATGATCTTTCAGTCCTTCAGCTTATCCTCATTAGGAAATGCCTTGATTCCACCTGCACAATGAACCATCTTGGTCCCAAAGCTTGACTTGAACCAACAGTCCCTCAACTAGTCTTCACTTAGATCATACAGTCTTTCTTACTAGTCTTTGCTGCTGATCCCTTACCATGAACCACATTGGCTCTTTATCTCAGTCCCTGTTATCAGAACCTGTAGACCCAGGCATGAGTCTACATTAAACTGGCGTTTGACTGGGCCCTTGCAAGTGACAATCTACTTAGGCCATCCAATCATAGATCAAATAGATCTATGTTGTTGTCTTTAGTCACCCAGGTGATTAATTCTGGGCTTTCAGTTGCAAAGTAGTCAGCTTTACTTCCCAGAGGCCTGATCACACCAAGTTCTGCAGCTGCTTCCCTGAGCAAACTGCCTTGGTGACACATCTGAGCAAATCTATGCCCTCCAATGCTCACTTTAGGTTTTCCTAAAAGCTCCCATAGGGGCATAAACAAGGACACCCTACCAGTCTGTTAGGTAGGATGATTGCTTACAGACCTCTTGTAAGCGTATTGGGATATGTAGAGCCCTCAAAGCTCTTCCCCTCCCTGGCAGCCTGCGCTACCTGCCAGGGGTCCAAAACTTACAGCCCTGGTAGGCAAATCCCCTACCATGCTGGCACACACTTCTACCCTGGCAGCCCGCGTTACCCACCAGGGTCTAAACATCTTTCAGCCTGAGTAGCACACGCTAGCCATCAGGCTGGACCCCCCCCCCACCCCAAGCAGCTAAAGTTCCCTGCTGAGCTATCTCATTCCTCACCCCAAGAAGCCACAGTTCCTTGCTGGGTGAGGACATCTAGCACACAGTAGCCAATATATTCTGCTGGGTGGAGACAACATCTGCCCCTAGTAGTCTTTACACCTACTAGCTAGGCCTTACTTTCCCTAGTAGCCATATTCCTTACTAGGCCTCTACCTGCAACAAACCAACAACACATGGACCATCTTTAGCATAGCATCTTTATTTGAAGCCAAATCAACCCTCACCTGCAAAACTGTTTACATGTGGATCATCACAATAATTTTTATATTAGGCTATGAGCAAGCCTAATCAAATCTTGTAGGTACTCCTACTGATCTGGATTAACTTCCCTTGGAGTTTAGCAGAAGGAATACCCAAACCACCACCCACTGAACCTGTGGAAGATTCAATCTGGTAAAGACTTGATCAACATTGTTTACATTACCCTTATGCAGAAAAGGCCTCAAGACCTCCCATCATACACCTCAATTTGCCCTGGTATATGATGGGATGTATTAAGCTATAATACATTTTGCAACATTTTCCCCTTTCTTGGTTGATTTAGATTGTGGGGCCAAGCCATAAACATGATGATAACGGGACTTCCAGTTGGTGCATCCCTGGAAAAGTTTAATCTGGGAGCCTTCTTGCACTCAATTGGGTAGAAACTCAAAATGAGTGGGTTCCTGACATGTGACCTGCCTTTTTTGTGGTCCTAGGGAAATATTTCTATCCAAGGCTAGCAGGACCCCTCAGAACTTCAAAAATATAGGCTTCTTATTGTGTAAAGAGCAAGCAAGCAAGGACTCTGTGTGTATTTCTTGTATTTTAAATGAACTTAATACTGTGAAAGTTGTGAGTAATGGATAGATGAGCATGGCCAAATCCAGATGGCTGGTAAAGAATTTTGAGAACCTAAACCAGGGGTGTTGAAAGTTCTCTTGCCAACTTCCAGAGTTGCACTAGTATGGGCAGCAAATTCTAAGTGGGTTAGTGGAGGGAGCATTTCAGAATTAGGTAAAACAATAATCAATGATGTGACAAGCTTTGACTGGCTAAACCTCATATCTTTGATATAAGGCCTGTACAGGCCAGCAAACAGTCCAAATTGATCAGGGTTTCCTCTAGGATGGTAAAAGGAGCAAGAGGGGAGAAGTCAAGGGGTTTGCTTAGGTATGATAACAAAAATATTCTGTCTATTGTATAGCCAAATCTCCTAGAGAATCCAAGGGTTTGGCAGGAGGTTAAGGCAATTTCTTAGTGCAATGTGGGAGCACAGAACAGTCAAGGGCCAAAGGGGGAGTAACTTTACACTTTGATGCTTTAAAACAGAAGCTTGAAGAGTCGCCCATTCTTGTATATTGCAATTACAACAGGGGATTTAAATTGTATACTGGAGCCAGTAAGGTTACTGTGGGGGCTATTCTGACCCAGCTGGACAACAATAGAGTATATTTCCATGTTGCCTATTTGTTGTGCATCCTCAAAAAGAATAAGAAGAACTATAGTGTCACTAGTAAGAAATGCCTAGCAGTGTTGCATGCTGTGAAGCAAGTCAGTGATTAAATCTATGGAAAACATTTTACCCTGGCAGCCAACCACTCCTCCCTCCTCTGACCAGAATACCTAAAAGAGTCCAAAGGGCAGCTGGCTTGCTGGGTCTTGAGATTAAAAGTTTATGGCTTTACAGTTGTGTGCTGCTCTGGTTTTTGACATCAGAACGCAGATGGCCCCTCTTGCATGCCCATTGTTGCAACTGAATTAATTATTGTTCAGTATTTGATTGGGGAAGACAAAAGTCTAATAGAAAGGACAATAATGAATAGAATAAGATGTGATTTATTGTAGAATATTGTGATTAATATATTGTAGATTCAGAACCTAAAGGTAAAAATGCAGGATTTCCAAATTCTTTTCTGTGAACTCAAAAACTCACTGGAATATATTTCATCCTTTTATATAAAAATTAAGTTGTTCTGGGATGAAAATTACTCCGTTAAGTTGATGAGTTCACGCAAAAGAATTTGGCAATCCCACATTTTTACATTTAGGTTCTGAATTTACAGTACTATATAGGGAAAGCCATAAAGCCACAGGAGGTGGCATAGTGGCAGGTTCCATGTAAGATTTGAAGCCAAGGAATAAATTGCACAGGGATCAGCAAAGACAAATTGGCAGCACTCCTAATTAGGACATAGTTCCTGAAATTTGACACTACCATCAGACTGATCCCTACTGTTAGATACGTCCTGAGGCAAATAATTGAGCATTTCCTGTGTATTGTAAGATACGTTGGCAGGCAAGTAGGTAAACCCAGTTGCAACACCCCCCTTGCCCCCTGCTTGTTGTCAGAAACCAGGATCAGAGCCTGCAGAAGATCTGGAAAGGTCTGCATGAACAACTTTTATGTGGAGATAGCACAGCAGGGGCTCAAGCAATTTTGATGAAGCTTTTTGGTGTTTCCTTGGGTGTTTTCAAGTTGGTAGGTATAGTTATCATAGACCACAGCTATTTTGAAGGGCCTCAAGTAGTTGGGCTTAAATTTGGCAGAGTTGGGGTTGAGGGCACAGATGGGATCACCTATGGTTTATCTCGCCCCAAGGTTCTTTATCCCCCTTGATATGTTTGTGTTTGATGTCCCAAGCTTTGGCATGCCACTGGCTCAGGGAGGGGGTTGTTGTCAGGGGAGGTTTTCCGGAAACTGTGGATCATAATTTCCCTTGTTCTACCCCTTTTAAGCTGTCAGGGGTCCCAAAGGCCAAGGTGCTGGGGCTGAACCTGGTGCCATATTAACTCTTGCTTACAAGATGAGTAGGGAAGTGGGTAGGTGTTCAGTCTACGCAGTATTGGTGTGCTCCTATGAGAGCTTAGCAATTGATTGGACCAACAAACCATTTAGGCGCTCTACACACCCATTAGCCTGGGAATGATAAGGAGCCTTGACTACTTGTTGGATGGTGTTCTTGGTGCAATATGTCTTCATGATGTGCCCTACAAGTTTGGGTCCACCATCTGTGATAAGAAGTTAGGGCCGCCCAAAGTAGGCCAAAATTTCCTTGCCCATGAAGCAGATAATGGTGATGGCAGTTGGTTGGTGGTTGCTCACACTACTGGCCAACAGTTGAAGTAGTCAATGGCTGTAATTATGTATTTCTTGCCTAGTCTGTCTTTAGGGAGAGGCCCCACAATGTCAAGGGCCTACTGTTTGAAGGGTTCCATGGCCTTAATAGGTAGAATCAACTTGGGAGGTGTAGGCTTAGATGTGTTCTTTTTACACAACATACAAATTTTGAGGAGATCCAAGATGTCTTGGCGTATACAGGGCCACCAAACCTTACATTTCATGATCTCAAAGAGGTTACATCCTCTGATGTGAACCAAGGTGTGGTGGTAGTATTGTATTGTATCTCCTTGCTGTGTGGTGGAAATATAAGGTGTCTTCTCACTTGTCTCTGTTTGGCGGCAGCATTTCCAGTGTCAGTGGTGAACTGACTCTTGTTGTCTTTTAGCTTGGAAATAGTCACGGAGTTAAATACCTTTGTAAGATAGCTTCAGGATGTAGATAAAGCATGGGCCAGTCTGGGCCTAAGCTGTCATCTCCTGTGATGGACACTGCATACAGTCTGGAGAGGGTGTTGGCTGTGACAAGTTCCTTCCCAGGCTTATATCTGATGCGCAACTGATATGGGGACAGGCGCTTGACCTAGCCTGCTTGGGGTCAATTTAAGTGTGACTGAGTGTTGGAGTACTGAAGCAACTTGTGATATGTCAGGGCGCAGGGTGGAAAGGTGGCACCTTCCAGGTAACAATGCCATTTCTTGATGCAGTGCACAATTGCCGCTAGCTCCTTCTCATATATGGAATAGTGTTTCTCTGAGTTGGTTTTTTTCCTGTACTTGTAGGCCATAAGGAGGAAGACACTTTTGTCAGTTTCCATCCTTAGGTTGCCCCTTATGGCTCTTTCAGAGGCATCAGTCTCTAGTTTTTACTGACGGTTCCAATTGTGGAATTATAATAGGGGTGCAGTTGTAAGTCTTTGCTTCAACATCTCAAAGGCTTGATCTCTGGAAGGAGTCCAATGAAAGCGCTGTTTAGTGTTTAGGAGCTCAGTGAGGGGTGCAATTAGTTCTCCACAATTGGGAATAAAATTTTGCAAGTAGGCAACTATGCCTAAGAAGGTATGTATCTGGCCCACATCAGTGGGAGGTGGCATGCTTGTTATTGCCTTGATTTTGGCAGGTTTGGGCTTTATTCCTTGGGAAGAGATGGTGTGCCCAAGGAACAATAGCTCTGAATTGAGGAATTTGCATTTGGAAGGATTAGCCTTTAACTGGTTTTCCAAAGGGTGTTGAGGATAGCACAAAGTTATTGGATATGTATGGTTTGATCTTGACTGAAGACAATAATGTTGTAAAGGTACACAACAACACATTTTATAATTAGATCTTCAAAGGCTTTGTTCATCACTATGACAAAGGTGGAGAGAGTGTCAACCATTACAAATTTCATGACACAACAATCAAACAACCTGTAGTGTATGCAGAATGCAGTTTTTGCCTCATTCCCTGGTGAAATGCAGACCTGGTTGTACCCTACGGTGAGATCAATCTTGCTAAAGACCTTTGCACCTGCAACTGTATCAAACAAGTTGACAGTTAGCGGTAAGGGGTATTTTTTGACTGTCACCTTGTTTAGAGCGCATTAGTTGGTTACCAATCAAAGGGACCCATCCTTCTTAGCTATGGAGAAGACTGCAGCCACATATGGCAAGAGGGAGGGGCAGATAAAGCCCTTATCAAGTGTGTCCACAAGGTATTGACAGAGAGTCTTGTCTTCCTTGGGCATCAAGCAATAAAGGGGAAATGCCTTGGGTAGTGACCCTTGAAATTGAACAGTATGCCGTATTTCTCTTGGAGGAGGCAACTGGTCTAATGTTTCATTGAAGACGTCCTTATACCCCTCAAATAGTGCTACAAGTGCTGGTGAAGGTGTGGTCTTTGAGGGAGGGGCTGAAGTGTGTTTGGAGCATATGACTTCAACCAAGCTCTGGTTAAAGTCCAGCTTCCCCCCTTGAAGCTGTATGTGCCAGTCTCTGTGAGTCTGACAAACACGGTATTGTAAAGTAGTTTGCTCATATTGACAGGTTAAATCTGAAACCCCACTCCATTTCTGTTAAGGGTGATTAAAAATGTATCCCAGTCAATACATGGGCAGTTGTGTTGGAGCCAGTTGAGGCTAGCAATAATGTTGTGGATGAGCCCTGCCATGATTGGCCCAGTGAGCTTAACCTGTATGTTCCCCATTCTTACAGAGAAGGGTACCATCTCATGGGTGATTGCCACTCTGCAGGTGTCAGCTACATGTACTGGTTTAAAGTGACTAGGCACTTGATCTAGTTGACGAGAATCTGCAAATTCCTGGTTGATCATGATGTAATTATCCCCAGTGTCTACCAAAAGTTTGTGGGTGTTCCCACAGAAACAGAATGGGTAGGCCAAGTGGGTGCTTTTTTTGTTGGAAGAATGACTGGCTTGGAGGACAGGGTTGTCACTGTGGACTTGGAATAAATCTAGGGTCTCAACATTGTGCACATTATAGTTGCAGGATTTTTTGGCAAGGAGAGATTAGGAGTGGGTGTAAGATCTTTTCCAATAGAGTTCAATATTAAATACTATACTGTGAAAATTATTTGGATTTAGGTTTAAAAGTAAGGAAAAGTGGGTAAATTTTGTAAAAGTACCTTTATTAGACCTGCTAAAAACTTATGGTTAGACACAAAAGGTGTCATTGAGTTAACTAAACCCAAAAAAATTAGATAGAATAATGTATTGAATAAAGATTTTTTGGTGAATAAATGGATATCTACATTGGGATATTCTCTGTGAGAATATCTTAACATAAAGTTAGTTAGACTTTCCCTAATATTAAAAAATGGCGGCAACAAGCTGATTGCTTGTTGTCTAGCTATCTCCATACTAATTATACTAGATGTTCAAACTCTAATAAATCTGTAAGCAAATTGAGACCTAACAAATTTTTAATTTACTATAAGCCTAAATTTAAGAGAGATAAGATCCTAAGTAAATTTCAAAGTTAAAATTTGAAGATTAAGAAAATAAAATGAAAAGATTGAAGTAAAAAAATCTGTAATAGTGATTGGGGAAAACTACTTAGAATTTCAGCTTGGAAGCCTACTTTTTCAAAGCCTTTATTTATAGATAAGAAAATTGAACCCTGGAAGTATCTGCAATGTTAAACAGGAGTTTCTTGGCAAGGTATAACTGCTGAACCAGGGACAACACATGGTAGTTGGGAAAGATAGTCTTGCAACAAACAACCTGAAGATCTGCAACTACAGTGGTTGGGGGAGCGGCAGTTGTGTCAGTAGCAAAAGGAGAAAAGAAAACCTATTTAAAATAGGAATTTATAAAGATAATAATAAAGAGAGTGTGCATGAGCACAAAAAAACAAAAAGCAAAGCCAAAAGTGAGCAAAATCAAGATAAGATTAACTGAAGAATAAACTAAATAAATTCTACCTCAAACTTTAAGTTCAAATTCAAACTTAAAGTTGTTTAGGAGCCTGCCCTTAGGGGCAGGGCACAACAGTGGGGGTCAAGCAGGGTTACAGAACCTCTTGTATTTGCAACCCCTGGGCTTTTCCCAGGTCTTTAATCTGAGCTATCTGAAGCTCCCCCTTGTGGGGGCGCTTAGCTCCATTCTCCTGCTGACAGAATTGGTAGTGGCCCACTTAGTTTTGAACGCTGTCAGGCGTGGGACAAGACTGAAGGGGTGTATCATTAGATCTGCAGAACCCCATTAAAGCTTGGTTGTTTGCCTCCAAAATGGCTCTATACCAGTTGTTAATAGAGATACAATGCCCTATGGGAACCCACTTGCAAATATGGGGCTTAAGCCCATTTTCAATAAGAGTAAGCAACATGGTGTTTCCATCAGTGACAGCTTCTGGGGTGGCAGCAAGGGCTTGTTCCCAAGCCGCAAGGTACTTAGGAACATATCCTGTTTGTTTGATGGCCAGGAGGGGATTTACCACTACAATGGGTGAAAAGGTTTCACTGTAACAAGACCTGGTGGTGTCCTAAATGTTGCCCACGTGACTTCCTGCTCTTGGCTTGCTCAGTTGGCAAACCACACTGCAGCAGGCCCTATAAGGCGCCCAGATGCAGTGGCAACCCACATAAATTCAGGAACTTGGCAGATGCAAAGGCATGTTTCTGTTTAATGGATCCAGCTAACAATGTCAGCCCCTTCCACACCACCCGCAAAAGACTCAAGATGGAGATTTAACATGTGTTGTGAGAGATCCAATTGAGGTGGGGTGACGCTTGTGTTGCGCTTCACCAGGAAGGGGCAATTTTACACACTTGTAAGCATCATCTGGTCCTGGTAGATAACATACCCTTTGGGGATGTCCCCCTCAGGGATTGAAGGGAAGGTTTCTTGGTGGGGAGTAGCCATATGGTCTGTACTCTGTCCTTTTTGGGGGGATTTTTCTCTTAGGTAGGCTGTGAACCTACCGCTGCTACTACTGTTTCAACTGAATCAATGATAGTTTAGTATTTGATTGGGGAAGACAACAGTCCAATAAAAAGGACAAGAATGAATAGAATAAGATGTTATTTATTATAGAATATTGTGATTAATATACTAGATGGGGAAATCCACAAGGCCACAGGAGGTGGCATAGTGGCAGGTTTCATGTAAGGTTTGAAGCCAAGGAATAACTTGTACAGGGATCAACAAATTTGAATTGGCAGCGCTCCTAATTGGGATATAGTGCCTGCAATTTGACACTACCATCAGACTGATCCCTACCATTAGATATGTCCTGGGGCGTCTCATCTAGCGCCTCCTGTGTATTGTAAGATACATTGGCAGGCAAAGAGGGAAAATCAGTTACAACACTATCCTAGTCATACACCTGGCTGCGGCTGATTGACTCAAAAAACTTATAGGGCACTGTGACAATCCACATGAAGGCATTTTTTCAGGCAAGGGCTGATTTGACCACAATAAAGAGTGAATACCTAGAAACAGTTAAATGATGGCTAGTTTATTAATGTGTTTAGGTTGGGGCCAAGAGAGATAGGAGATACAAGCCAGTAAAGGGAAGCAAGATGGCCTTTGGTTCATGCAGTGGAATGGTAAAAAGGCCCCGGCTAGATGGAAAAGGATGCACTGAAGGAGTTATGAGATCCTAGGACCAACTACTGTCAGGAATATTCCTGACATCAACCCTGTAGGAAACAACATTGTGGCCACAATGGGTCCCACAGGTCAAAGCAACAAATGGCAGCAGTTCCCCCTAATTGGTGAAACTGCCGCAAAACAGGAGGAGCAACAAAAAGAAATTAAAAAATCTTTTAATTTTAAGTTTGGCTTTTATAGCCCACCTGCGGGCCGCGCGGCTGCATGCCAGCTGTCTGCAGACTGTACAGCCAACTGCCAGGCGTCTGCCATCCTCACGCCTAGCCTGGTGGCTTGCCCGTGTGCGCCTGCTGGTGGGGGACGGCTCACCCTCCACAGTGGGACCGTCCACCCCCGTTGGATGAGGAAATTGCCCAATTGGGAATCCCCAAAAGGCAATTTCCCCAAACCCAAAAATGGGGGAACTGCTGCCCAAATTTGGAATTTACCAAATTTGGAGGGGGTTGACAAGCAGCCCAGCACTACAATTAATGCATCAACTGCAAAAGTTGAATTGAAATGCATAAATGTGCCTGAAGATGCTCCAATTCCATGCAATGCCAAGGACAACAATTCATTGCCTGCCAAACCACTCCCATCCCAATCCCAAATGGGAATCCCAGACAACACCAAGTGTTTGGGGTTCCCTATTCAATGCTTTGCACTATTCATGCCCCACAAGGATGATAGTATATAATATAGCCAAATCACTTGATGAAAGTTTGTGCTACCATTGAGTGAAATTGCCCCTCAATAGTATCACATAAATCAATTCAAAAACTTTACCTACAGGAAGTTAAACAAGACACTAAGCTTTGTCTGCCCTTCCCCAGGATCAGAAGATCAATCACCCAATCTTCTCAGCTGTCCTCACAGAATGCCTAGGGATTGGGGGCCACCAATATAACCAACAGCCTGGGCCATTCAACAATCCATCTGGCGAGTACTACTATGAGGAGCCAGCACAGCTCAACTCCTCTGAGCGGTACTCCTGGCCCACACTGGTATTGCCCCACTCCACCCAGTCCGTAGCCATATACACCTGTATATACTATGTACTCACATATTTTGCCAGTAATTTTGGATGCTATAACGTACACACCAAAGTCTTTTGATTGATGATGACAGTCTATCCAATTGTGACAGCACTCACAGGGCTCCAAGTTGCCAACTTGGTCCCTTACTTAGCTAAAATACTTCCCCAATTGTTGGATCTTTACAACTGCAGGGGGTGTGCAGTTGGACAACTTTATCTATGATGAAGGGGTAAAGTTTATCCCATGATTTTTAATTAACTTTGAGCAGGTTTTGAAGCTAATAGGCAAGATTGGACATGTCCAGAACCATCATTGAGGTGGATTTCCGGAGAAACAGTTACAGAACTTGATGATTTAGAGGTTTCTTGGAAGTGAAGTTGGTTAGTTTGCACTTGAAAGCTCAAACTAACCATTTGAGTGAGTAAAAACAGTGGCAAGACATGAGGAGTGTCTGTTGCTGATGGCTTAAGGTGTAGGTCACTGATGGGGGGTCAAGTCTAAGTTGATTCACGTGTGGAAACTTATTGCCTGAGTCTGAGGTGCTGACTAATGGAGACTAGCAGAAAAGAGGAAAGACAATTGTGGAGAGCAGCAGCAAGAAAGAGCAGAAGGACTATGTAAAGACTATCAGAAGAGGATGGAGAAAAAAAGAATAAGAAGTATTAAGAGAAAAGATCAAAAGGAATAAAAATAAAGGGAAAGAAATAAAAGAATTAAGAGAATTAAAAATAAATAAAAGAAATAAGAGAATTAAAAATAAATAAAAGAAATAAAGAAGTAAAAGAATTAAATAAATAAAAGGAAAAGAAATAAATAAAAAGATAGGAAAAAATAGTTAAAAAAGGAATAGGTATTTATTAAGGAATTCATTGAAGTGGAAAAGAAAGGGAAATAGGTTGAACAGCACAGGGAAACTCTGGGGAAAAAGGCTGGGATTTTGCCAAGGCACAAAAGAGAGCGTAGAGCAAGCAACAGA
Organism: Entomophthora muscae; assembly: GCA_014839935.2. Lineage (NCBI taxonomy): Eukaryota > Fungi > Entomophthoromycota > Entomophthoromycetes > Entomophthorales > Entomophthoraceae > Entomophthora > Entomophthora muscae. Next base: position 219,913 of record QTSX02004384.1, read on the forward strand.
CACTTTTGAGTTTTGCCAAGGGGGAAAGAACACAGGAAAACACAGAGAAACATTGAAGAGCTAAAGGTACAAAAACCTATTAAGTAAAACATAGTGTCAGGGCCCAGAATGCCCTAAACAATCAGCTAGCCTGCCTGGACAGTAAACAACCAACAGTGTGAAAAGTATTGCCAACTGCCTTCCTGGAAGGAAACCCCCTTTCTGACCAGGAATGGCCTGGGGTTTGCAAGGCCCACGTGCCGCAAAACCCTGGCATTGAGATAGATCACAAAATTGGGCTCATTTTCTATCAGGAAATGGTAAATCAGGAAATTAATTGTTTGATTGCGTGATTGGGCGCTCAATTGCTTGTGGGTTCTAATAATAGCTGTGATACCTTGGCATACTACAACCAAGTCAATGTTCATGTTATACAAGCCAATGCTCTTCCATCCTCAGGTCTAAGTGCACAATTTCCAAGCCAAATTGCAAGTATCACTTAAAATATTGCCACCAGGCCTCTGGTGGCACAAAAGACAAAGTATTCTCCAGTAAGTATAAATAGCAAGGAGGAGAAGCTTTCCTCACTGTTGACATCTTAAATAAACAGCTTTATGCCCAGAACCTATTATTTTCTTGCGGGAATCATCTATTTTTGCACCAATATAATCACTATGTTTGCATCTATTTGTAAATCCACTACACAATACAACCATGTCTATCTGTTCCCTCCTGACTCTGCTCCACCACTTTGGTTAAGCCACCTCGCGCCTTTGACTTGGATTTCTTCCATCCTCACCACCTGGATCTTCCTGCTGGCCACTCTAGAGGCCCAATTCCAACTATCATGAAGGAGATCCCCTCCATTTCCCACTTGCCCAGCATGTCTCTTGCCCAAGACTTCATTAAGTTGGGGTTTGTCTATATTACAGTATTGGGGCTGGCCAATCAGGTTGTGCCCATACTGGAAGTTGGTGCCCCTTAGCCACTGCTGTGAATTATATAGTCAGGATCACGCCAGTTGTGTGCATGTCCTTTCCAGCCTAACCTGCCTCCCTGGTGGGAGTCCAGCTGGACTTTGGTATGGGCTGTGACACATAGGCAGAAACTTGCTAACCAACCCAGAAAAATGTGACAGGAATTACAGGGAACCCGTTTGAACCCTGGAGCCAAGGTTTTCCGGAGCAAGAGGATGACAGGTTTGAACCCAGGTCAGGGGCAGGTCATCTGGAGAAATATTTTGGCAAAACAGGCTAATCTGGACGCCTGATTGGCTACAGGCCAAAGCTTGTTTGATCAATGTTTTCTATTGGCCAAACTAAAGGAAAAGGCCTAAAAAATAAGGGGGCTGACAGGGAAAAGTCTGATTCAATTGGCTGAAGTAAGTTAAGAAGTTTAATATATTGCAGAGCAGGGGAACCTGGATAGTTTAAGCCTGGAAACCCAAGAATCTGAAAGGGAGAAGACGGAAACACGGAGCTATAAAAAGGGGAATAGTCTGAAGCAGGACAAGGATTAGAAACAGCAGATAACAAAGGCCACAAATACAGAACCAAGAGCTTAGGAAGCCCAAAACAAAAGACAAGGTGCCCAAGACCAATTGAAAGGAGCCCAAGAATTAAAGCAAGGACTCCAAGGCTTGGCAACCTGGATCATATCCTCCCAAAAGCAGGCCATATCACAGAAGGGTTCTAAGGGGATCTTCCTTCTGGATACAAAAACACCACTCTCAACCCCTATCTATTAACCCCAGCTGTGCATAGTTCCAGTGGACAAAACACACAACATTTTCTACCCTAGCTCATGTGAAGAAGATGTCTATTGCCAGAGCTGTCAAAGGTTTGTAACAAGCAAGACTTCTGACAAGCAGTGGGGCAGGTTGACCAAACACTTGGAGATGACTGCCAGAGGCAGGGAGTTCATGTGGAGAGTTCAAGAGACTGCTCAAGGACTGGTATCCACTCAAGGATGAACTTAATTCAGCAGATATGAAGGGTTAGGGAGAGGATGCCTGCCTTGTCATCAGGAAGGTACTAGAAGAGCTTGGGGTCATGTGGTCCAGGTATAAGCCACTATCCAAGAAGTTACTCATCCAGAGAATGACAACAACATCCAGCTGGCACCTGGCTTCAAACCAGGACACGTTATGGTATCTGGGGAGCTGGAACACCACAGACAGCTCTATGCCTGGGGATTCAAACCTGACAAAGCTTGCCTTGCTTTGCAGAAGCTTTCCCTGGACACTCCACCTGCAACAGCCACTAGTTTAGGAAGGTTGGCCCATGTATTTACCCTGTTTCTGCCCAGCCTGCATGTCTTTGTTGTTTAGCAGGCCCAGCTGGGCACCAGCCATGGTGGGATAGCTAAGGCCCATGGCTGGTTGGCTGAACACTGCCGTTGGGGAATGTGTGTGCTGGTCCTGATGTTCTATCCTCTGTATGGTTGCCAGCTATAGCGCCCCCACCAGGTCGAAACAGGTTTAAGTTGGTACTAACCAAACATGTCTTTGCTACTTTCAGTGTTGAGGCTGTAGGCTCTTTCCCCTGACCTTGCTCTGGATGTTGATATATCTGTACTGCTGTAGATCACTTCAGGGAATGGGTTGAGGCCAGGGCCACCAAGGACATTACCGCTAAGGCTACTGCCATGCCCCTCCTCTTAGATGCATTTTACTGCCATTGTTATCCTCAGGCTCTGCTTTCCAATAATGAGACCAACTTCATTGCATGGCTCGTAAGAATGTGGTGGGAGCCATGGGGACTTACCAGCCATTCTCTGCACCTTATACCCCTCTATTGATGGCGCTGTAGAGCGGGCCAGTTCTACTCTTGTCTCCATCATGGGCAAGTTACCAGCTCCGTTGCCCCTGATTGGGATTAATATCTCCCTGTAGCCCTTGTTGTGGGCTGTGTGAGCTTGCATTGTACTGCTGGTTTACCCCATTCTGCTGTGCTGTACGGGCTAGAGGCTACCACCCTCTTGATCTTGGGACATCCTTTAGTTGAGTATGACATCATCTCTGATCCTGGGCAGAGAGTAAAGGATTTTTTCAATAAGGTTGTGGACATCCAGGCCACCATCTACATGGCTGCTTACAAGTGAAAAGACTCTAGAGGTAACCCTTTCCAATGCATCCAGATCTCCAGCCCCTGAGTTCCAGGTCGGAGATCAGGTACTCTACTGCCAGAATTGTACTGGTGGCTGCGCTCAAAAATGTACTTCCTGTGGGTTGGCCCTCCTACTATGATCTTCAAGCATAGTTCTGGGTGCCCTGTGAAGATGAACTCTTCTGGATGTCCCTATGCTAGTGTACATGCCAAGTTCCTCCGCACCTATCACCCCCTGAGTCCAATCTTGGGACGGGGTCTGATGTGAGTTTGAATTCACTGGGGGTTTGCTTGGCCTAGTGGATGATACCCTGAAAATTGGTGGATGTGGAGGTGAATCCTTACACATTTTTCCCGGGGTGTTTCTTGTGACCAAATATGGGTCGGCATCAATACCTGAGCCTTCCAGATCCCTGCCAGCCTCCTGCTGCTGGGAGCATCTCTGCTAAGGCTACTAGGATTGAACATCCTAGCATGGATTCTTTAGTACTTTTCCAACCAAATTAGGTGTGCTTTTGCTCATTAATTTAGACATTGAATCTTCAGTGCTCGTATTTCATTTGCTAGGAAGACCCTTTTTGCTTGTACTCAGATCAAACAGGCTTAAAGCTGGAATCTTGAGCCTTAAGTACTTAAAACCTGCACCAAGTTCTTTGGCATGCCAAGTATTTGAAGTGCAGCTCGACATGGATGTTTAGGGATCGGTTACAAGCCCAAGCTGGGTTGACTACTGATGCTCATATCTCAACCAAAGAGGGGAGATTTACACCAACCAACCCTTGGATCTTGTTCAAGGCTGAGTGGATTTAGTTTAGGTCATCCGTGCAGCTGGGAAACTTCTGCATCAGAGAGACTAGGGCATAGATCTCATGGATGAAGTACCGCCCAAATCCCATAACCTTTTTATAGTGAGGTGCTTGGGATGAGGGTTCAATGCAGATGGGTATCACCTTTTCTTACCGGTCATTCCTAGCGGATCAAACCTTCTTTTCAGATCAGTGGCAGGTAGGATGGCAAGTTGGAAAAGGATGCTGGTTAATTTGTTTGGTGATGCAGGGGTTTGCTTTACTCTTTTGCAGTTGAGCTAAACTTCGCTGGCATTTTTAAAACAAAAGCTCACGTCGTTGCGGGTAAATAATAGGGGTTCGATGACTTGTACTTGATCGGATTAGACCACTTGAACCTGAAATGGTTCCATATAAATGGTGAATGGAAGTGGTGTGCTCGTGAATCAAAGCGAAATGTAAAAATTAGATGAATAGGGCTGTTTATATGCAAAATCAACTTGTAGACCCAACAAATCTAAATACATTGGAAAAACTAAAGACGTGTTCAACTTGATAGTTTCAAATAAGATTGAATGGCAAGTGTTACACATTCTATAAGCTAAATTAATTCAAAGCAGAAATATTCCATGTAGTACCTGCTCACATTACTTATAAATACTAATTACGAGAACGGATTTAATCCCTCATCGATGTTTAGTGTTTGTTAGATGTGGCGAGGTTGGCATATTTTAGATGTGCGGTATTAAAGCAGTACATTGCCTGTACCTTTTCTATATGCTGCGGAAGGATATTGGCATCCTCTTCAAAGCCCTGAATCCATCCTGCCCACAGTTCGGGGGGGTGTCCCGTTTTCATGGCTGACCAACACATCAGTGATTTTAGTGGCTACATCTGGTGAAAAGGAAGCCACATGATGATACAGCTTTCTTCCAAACCCATAGAGATGAAGCAAAGGATCCCTTGTAGTCATTGCTAATAACTCGTGACTCCTTTCTGCAGACGCCAGGAGATCTTGCAGGATGTCTGGCAAAGGATCGAGATGGCGGTTAATAGCAAGTGTATCGATCATTGTCAGCTCCGGCAACCAGGGATGGCTGAGCGCCATATTTTTTCTCCAGAAGCTTCTTAAAAATTTAAAGGCAGGGACATTGGAATGTCGTGCAAACCCATCCATAATGGACATCATCATCTGGTCGTCAAGACAAACAGAAGGGAATCCACCGGTGACAATCATCTGTAGCATCTGAGCCACAGACTCGATTTCTTGATTGTAGCCATATCCGGCGACAATGACATGCACAAGTTCTTGTGAAAGAGGAGTCTTGAGCTTTGGTAGCATAGGGGCGTTTGATTTTTCGGTATATCCTACTTTATAGGCGCGACTGGGTTCTTGAGTAGGTTCAACGACAGGAAGGTTCATAATTCTATCTGCAATTTGTTCAAATTGTTCCAAATCTGCCGTCTCGGCGTTGTAACTATAGTATTTCAGGAGATTGATATAGCTCCTTTCAACTATTGATTGGGAGGGAGCAGGGGCAAGAGAGAAAAGCTTCATGGCGATCACTGGGTGTTTAAGGCGTAGATAACCATTTGATATTGCTGCTAATAGCTTAGAGAGCGTAGATCTATTTGTCACTGAAACCCCAGTCTCTTTACTTAGTATGTCAAAGGTAAAGTCTTTTAGAGCTTTTAAAGTATTAAGCTTGGGTGGCAGCGCTATTTCAGAATAAATATTACATATATCTGCGAGCTCTTGGCTGACTCTAAATGATGAGAGCGTCCATTTCTCTACAATGTGTTGGACAAGAGATTCTCGCGGAACTACTTTGAGACGCTGCATCTCATACATTACTTGACACGCCAACTCAAAGTAACCCTGGAGTACGAGCCAGCGGATGAGGATTTCAAAAGTAGCCGGGAGTGGCCTGGGATACAAGCTTCCATCTAATTTCCGAGTATAGTCCAAAAATATATCTTGGCAGAACCTCTGAGCAACGCTGTAGGGCGCCTCGCAAACGGGATCTCCCTGATGAACCTCATACTCTTTACGCGGCTTCCTCATGAGTGAAACGGTCATCAGATGAATAAACGAGGAGAAGTTTATCAGATCATATTTGGAAGAGTTGGCTTCAACTGGGGATCGTATCACAATGTTCTCAAATTGTGAAGAGCGTACAAAGGTCCACTTCCCCCAGGATTTGGCAGCAGCCCATAGCTCTATTGCTTCTTGTAACCTGTTTTCCACGATAAGTTTGACAATGGCATCTTGCACTTCAGGAAGTGATATACTTATCTGCCCAAACTCATCGGATGTTAATTTTGAGTTATATGCTTGGATTAGATCCAAGGATTCTTTAAATCGGCCAGCGGCAAATTTTTGCTGGGCTTGAAGTTCCAAATTAAAGACATCTTTTAAATTCGATGCAGAAGGTGAAATGGGTAGCTGTTTTAAGGTGGAATAGTTATAGAAAAGCTGATGGGATATAAAGCTAGAAGAACGCAATAGTTTTAATTTACAGCTTTGTCTCAGCATTGGAGATTTAGAAAGTTCAGAAGCCTTATGTTTTACACGCCGAATTTTTTGAAGCTGTAGTAAACCAGATTTATTTTAATTTTTAATTAAATTTTGTTTCCTGTGATGAGTCAAGCTAAAGGCATGACATGCTCGATTTAAAAGCAGTATCTACCTTACACCAGTTTGAAGGCTGACATCAGGCTAGAAACGTTGGGTTTAAATTAGCTTTTATAATTCTTTTAACAGGGTCCTATAGTCTCCAAGTCGAACCTCGAAAGAAATGGGATTAGACGGAGCTGGGACCTGCGTTGAATTAAAGTTTGTTACTCATCCAAATCATAATTTTTAATTTACAATTTAAATTATCATTTGATTGACATCCCATCCTAATTCTTGAGGCATGGCAATGGAACTTAATATTCCAAAGCAAAGGGATTTCTTGATAAAGTTCGAAGCAAGCAGGTGAAATTCAGTAGCCATCTTGTTTAGATTTAAGCAGCAATTAGTCCCACACCTCTTATACTAAAACCCTTTTTCTTACTTGCTACTTTTCTAATCACAACAGATATTCGTATGTCCGTCACATCTCGTAGGAAAGAGTCGCAGGACAACGATCCCTGCGTGCCTTTGAAAAATGGCAATCAAAGCTTAGAAAAGCAAAAGGCTGCCTTATTATCAAACCATCAACATTTCTCAATGGTCCGTAATTTCTATCCTGCAGACTTTCTTACCCTGATGAATGGTGCCTGTGGGGTTGCTTCTGTTTTTTCTTGCCTTAAGTATCTCGCAGACCCTAGTAAGGGCCTGAAAGAGCTTTGGCTTGCCTTTCTTTTCATTCCTTTTGGTTGCTTCTTTGATGTGCTTGATGGTAGAGTTGCACGCTGGAGAAACGAGAGCTCCGTCTTGGGACAAGAGCTTGATTCTTTGGCAGACTTGGTATTTTACTTGCAGCTTACATATTTTAATCTCGACTAGGTTTCTTTTGGGGTTGCCCCCGCTTGCATAGGCTACGTGGTTGGGCTACGCTCTTTCCTTGATCAAGTTGCCTTAATCTACTTCGTTGCCTGTGGAATCGCAAGACTCGCCCGTTATAATGCTACTGTCGCGTTGCTGCCTAAAGATGCGAAAGGAAAGGTCGAATATTTTGAAGGTACTCCCATTCCAACCAGCTTGGGTGTTTTGGCTGTTTTGGCCTACTTCCTCTATTCTGCTCCTTCCTTCACCTCCTTTTCGGAATCCTTGAGCGTGGGCTTTTCTGGGACCTTTTTTGAATTCCACTACCTCGTTCTCCTTTATGTCATGTCAGGCTCTTGTATGATCTCTCGCTCTTTAAGAATCCCCAAGCTTTAGATTTAAATAGTGGTGGGTGATGATCTAAAAGTACTTCCTGTTTCGGTATGTTTCTCTTTAATCTCTTTGGATCCTATTTTCAAAACCCTATGCGTTAAATAGCCAAATCAACATTTGGTTTGTTTAAACATCGTTCTCTTTTATTTCTGTATGTATGCTTTGTTTTATTACCATTGCATTTCGTAAGACCGCCGATTAATTTAACTTGTCTATGGATACTGGAAAACATGGTATCGCTTTTATCTTTTTAGCAACCTTACGTTAATATCTTCAGCTAGTCATAACATCAAGGCACTTGTTTCTACTTTCATGATTTGAATCCCCGAACTGCCCTTGTTTTTAATTCAATTTTTACTTTTATTGAACTTCATGCTAGAAAAATGTGTCTGTTAACTAAATCAGCATCTAAGTGTACATCCAACATTTGTTCGCTTTCTCAAGGTACTCCATCGCTTAGATTTGTTTGTATCCTTGCTGCTGAATATCCAAGCAAGCATAAAGTCTTTTGATTAAGTTTAACCTGGTTTATGTATTGTAACCCTTGAAAGTTTACAGCCCCAGAGCTCCTATTTTTTAGCAAGGAGTTTAGGTCGTTTCCATGACATTCTAGGCATATGGCTGTTCTGTCAGGAACCTTGATTAATTTTCGGAAAGTGCGCCAATTACCCTTGCTTTTAAATAAAAGGCCATATTTCACCTTTAGTCTTCAATTACATCCCATTTCCAAATATTTTTATAAATAATTATAACCTTGCTGCAGTTGATCGTTAGACTCAACTCCATTACACTAGCCTCTTTACGGCTTAACCTTCTGCTCAGATGATACTCCACCTATTCTAAGTTCAGTTAGTCACTGATAATTCTAGTGCCACCTCATCATAAATGCAGAATCTTTCTTTCCAATAAAAACTTAATTCAGCTGGCTCTAAACTTATTCATTCATTTCCTTGCTGTTCCTCAAACAAGCTTGCATCAACTTTTAGCAGTGGTGGACTCAATTATATCCTTTTCTTGGATCCCATCAAACCACAACATGGTATACAATAGATCCTCCCCTGTTAGAACAGCCAGGCTGATTCCCAGAGAAACTTTGAGTCAAGCAAGAGGACCCATGATTTTGCTGATTTGCCCAAGACTCAAACTCAGATCATACCAAGCCAAGTCACACCAGGTAAAACTTCACAACCAATATTTATACCGAATAAAGGGCACAACCAATTCAGCTGAAAAATAGCCCCCCATGCCAAGTGGGCACTTCTCACCTTGAGAGCCACCACACAAGCTATATAACTCCTTCGTTTGAAATAAAGCTATTGTCTAGGTCAATCCATCTTTTCCCGTCTTTCTATAGCTTTGCAAAAACCGCAAAGGTAAATTATTGATAGCAGAGTTTGGATCCGTTATCCCAACTGCTTGTTTGAAATGTTCCCAACTCCCGCTGTATACATCACGAAATATAAATTCACAGGAGCATCTTAACAGGTATCCTCACAGGTTGGATACCCTACTCCCAGTTCCGTCATCCCAGAAGGACATTCAGTCTATCAGGGAATGGTAGCACCACCAGCCAACTCTGATTCTCTCTGGACAAGGCCTCTTTCAGCAGCTCAAGATAACCCCTCATCACACCAGGGGAAGACCCCCAACCAGATTCTGGTACTCAGCATAAAGGCTACACAGCACCACCATAGAATATTTTCTGGGAACTGACAATGAGAACAACACCACCTGGATGCAGTTCACCCAAAGAAATCTTAAACAGATAAAGTAGCACAAATTTTCTGGATTGCCAAGGTCCTCATAAGGCCTGGCCCCAATGAATGAAATTGGTGCAGCCAGTGGTAAAAAGAATCTGCAGGCAAAATACAGTACAGCTCTAAGACTAGCCTCTTCCCAATCTCATACTAAATGATACCAACTCCACCGTTGCCAGAGAAGTTGAAGCCTGGTACTAGCAGGGATAGTAAAGGAGATTACCAGAACCTACAAACACCTTCACCAGCACACCCCTCCAACCATGATCTTTAACTGCTCCACCATACCATTAAACCCCACATGATGAGCCCCATAGATATCAAGAGTTGTACTAATATGCATAGCCTAAACCAGAAAGCAGGATGAGAGAACCTGTATACAACCCTCTCCATAAGGCACAAGGGTAAAGATGAGCCTCACACCTTCCAACTGAGCCACAACCACACGAGGAGCCACCATCCACACATGATGCCAAAAATAATCTGCCACCTGCAGCCACCCCCCAAATAGCCAAGGAAGCTTTACCCCCTCTAGAACAACCTGAACCTTCATTGAGACCACCCAAGCCAATCAGTTCCTAGCTCATACAGGGATCCCCAGCAAACAGTGCCGCTAAAATCATAGACACCCTTTCTAGGCCCAGATAGTCCTGAACCTGCCTGGTATACTACAGGGGATACAATGGAAACCACAACCCCACCAGTGGTATCAGTAAAACTGGATGCCTCTTTGGATGCCGCTAAAGGGTACAGCATGGAGATCATAGCTGCAGGATCCAGTCCGTAATGAGCTGAGGGTTAGCCTTCAGGGATGAGTGAGGGGTTTGTTGCAAGGCTTGGGGATGCATAAATACAACCGGCCCCTCCAGGGGGCTAGGGAGGGCAGGCCAAACTTGGGCTGGTCAAGTTTGGAAAGTAGCCATGCAAAGCTAGCACAGGCGGCCCATAAGCAGGGATCCCTCTGCTTTTTGATGACTTGATACTTGGGACAGCAACATATCATCACTGGGAGCATTTCTAGAGCTAAGTTCAGCAAGCTTGGTGGGTTGGGAGTTGGGGGTCCAACCAGAGGGGATTTTGGGCAAGGTATCTGTAATGATCCACATGTGGAGGTGTTTAGCAGGTGTGGGCTGATGTTGGACAAGTAGAGAATGATTGCCTGAGAGAGGTAAATGCTTGTGGATTTTTGTTTGGCCATCTGGATAATCCAGGGTTTTGCTCAACTGAAGTGGTTGGGGTTTGGTTTTTGCCCTGGGGTGTTAGAAAAATAGCCCATTGCTAGTGCTTTGAAAGGATAGGGAAGTGATGTACCCTGGGATGGATGTGCTGAGGTAGCACTTAAATCCTGATCCCAACCAGGGTGAAAGTACAGTTGGTTAACCTTACCTAGGATAGAGGTAAATTTTTCTTTCTATGACTTTAGAGCAGCTTTAAGGAGGCCTTAAAGTTGCTGAGCAAGCATAGATATCTCAGAACCATCATTAGGGTGGCTGTCCAGAGAAACTGTGAGAAGGGGGGCTAAACTAATTAAGTTCAGCTCACATCCTGATGAGACAAACCATCAGGATGCCACCCAGTGGATTAATGGGACGGCCGCTCTAATAGGGAACCAGAGGGAGGAAACAGGAGATAGTTGATGGAAGTAGGCATTCAGTCTCATCAACATCAGTCCAGTGAGTAACCAAGGCGTACGCATGAGAGCATATGCCAGCACCTCAGGTGTCTTCTGGAGAACCAAGAACTCATCTGCCAGCTGAGTAAGGAGAGGCGCAAGGACTCCCTCAGCCAGAGGGGCAGGCAAGACAAGGTTGGGGGAGTGCAGGTCTAAGTCATCACAAGTTAGGCTTTTAACCAGAGTTTCACCCAAAGAAATGAGGCTCTTGGGAGGTACAAGAAACTAGAGGGGTTATTGCCCACAAGGCGCACAGAAGAGGAGATCCAGGCACAAAGGTCTGGGAAGGTGGACCTAAGGATTAGAAAAAAGGAGGACAAGGAAAACACCACAAACTTTAGGAATGGAAGCATCATTTCTAAGACGCCCAGAAAATTTGGAGGTTCTTGGGTAGTCTTTTTGCCGTTAAACTTATAAAAATAAGATTGGGTGGGGTAGCTGTATAAAACTTGGTTGAATTTGGGTCAGCAAGCTCAAGGAGGGCTTATGAATAGTCTTGAGAGGCTTAAAACGTCAAGCAGAGCAAAAGCGGGGTTGAGTTCAAACAAAAACAAGGAAATTGATAAGGAGCGCCTTTTGGGGAAGCTTCAAATATAAAAGTAGGAAGAGAAGAAGTATATTTTATTGGATAATACTTTAGACTTATATAGTTTTAGCTGTGGCGGGGATTTTAGTTGGATCAAACCCAGGGGCTGGTCATGTGCTGGATGGGTTCAAGTCACTGGATACCTGGACAGTCATGTGATATTGGTTTGGTGCCATTTTTGGTATGTCAAATGTTATATTGGAAAGGCACCAAATTGGGCAATGACTGAATGTTAGGTGTGATGGCAATAGCCGGAATAATTGTACATCCAGACCCTTGACACGCCCCTCCCTTAAGGGGTTACTTGGGTACATCAGGAGGGGGCTTTGTCTTGACGGCTGCTGCATGATGTTCCTGGAGTTGTTTATTAGTGGGCACCAACTGGGTCAAGTGTTCCCCTTTGCTAGGGCAGAGGCAAGATCTGTGATACTTTTTGGTGATGGGCTCTTTGGCACCCTGGAACTTAACTAGGTAGGTGTTTCTGTATGGTCAGTATCTGATGATTCTTCCTGGTCCTCTGTGTACTGAGTCTAGCTTCTTTCTGTTTCCAGCTAGGACCCAGACGGGCGAGTTGATGGAAAGTGGGTCCTCTATTGAGGTTACTTTTTGGGCTTTGAGTCTTTTTGTTTCTTCCAGTTTGGCTTTGAGGCGTATGTGTTGTAGAGCTGGTTTCTGTTCTACTGTGGGAGGTTTCCCGGTGGGGGTCTTCACATACAGTTGATTATTGCGGGTGACTATTTCTGGCTTGTACCTGTATGTTAGTTCAAACAGTGAGTAGCCTGTCCCTTGATTGGTACAAACCTGGGATACTAGTAATGCATGTTTCACATAGAATGGCCATGTGTCTTTGGCTTTGTCATCCATTATTTTCTCCGGGGTTCTGATAAGGCTACCATTCAGGCGTTCAACTCTGCTGTTGGCCTGTGGCCTGTAGGGCAAGGTTGTGGAGTGTTTGATGTTCTTTGTTTTTAGATTGTTGTTTACTACGTGGCCTGTTAGCTCTTTTGCTCCATCTGTTATGATGTAGTCTGGAGTGCCGTAGTCTGCTATGATTGCTTTATTGATGAATTGATATATTTTTTCCGCCTTGTGATCTTTTGTTGCCCAGCAGATGAGCTAATGTGTGGCAAAGTTGATGGCTACAATTAGGAAACATTGATTTTTTTTGTTTTCAGGAAGGGTCCCACTACGTCCAGTCCCCAAACCTTAAATGGTTTTGGGTCAAGTACTGGGTTGACTGTTGGCTGTGGCGCCTTGGTGCTGGCATATTTTTCATACACTGTACACTTCTTTAGAACATTGATTATGTCTTGCTTCAGGTTGGGCCACAATACTATCTCTTTTGATGTGATATATAGGTTGTTAGCCTTTGTGTCCTAGCAGACGGTGGTGTCTTAGTATAGTGTTGACTCTTTGTGCAAGTGGGATGTATTGAATGTGTTTATCCTTGATGATTTGGTATACCGTGCCATTTAATATGTGGAAAAAAATTTCATTCCTTACTAGCGTATCATGGGTTAGTTGGTGTGTGGAGGGATCATTTCCTTTTGCCTTGTACTCAGTGTTGTATAGGTTGGGCCAGTCAGGGTCCAGGTGGTCAGGGTGATCCTCTCTTGGCTGGCATAGCCTAGAGAGAGCATCAGCCGTGACCAGCTCTTCCCCTTTTTGTATTGGATGTCCATGTTAAGCTGTTACAGCAAGGACATCCATTTGGCTTGGCGCCATGCAAGTGCATTCTGAGTTTTGAAATAGATTAAGGATTTATGGTCAGTTAGTACTCAGACGTTTAAATGTTCTTCTAGGTAACATCTCCATTTCTTGCATGTGTGATATATTATTAGCAATTCCTTATTGTGTATTGGGTACCTCTTCTCAGTTTTAGTTAGTTTTTTAATTTCATAACATACTGGAAGGAAGTCTTGATGCCCTGGCTAGTGGATGCATAGTACTGCACCAATGGTGGTGTCACTGGCATCTGACTTGAGCTTGTAGCACCTGTTGTTATTAGGGTATTGCAGGATTAGTGCTTCAATCAAAGCTTGTTTTAATAGCTGGAAATTCTTGTTGCATTCTGGAGTCCAGATGAATTTCTTTTTGGCATTACCTTTGGTTAGGTCATTGATTAGTGAAGTGAGCTTTCCACAGTCTTTTATGTATTTCCTTAGGTAAGCTACCATACCAAGAAAGCATCTTACTTGTTTCACAGAGGTGGGGTGTTGCATGTTATTTATGGCTTTTATAGTATCTGGGTCTGCTTTGATGCCACTTTCAGAGACAATGTGGCCCAAGAACAGGAGTTCCTTTTCCATAAATTGGCACTTACTAGGCTTAGTGTACAGCTTGTGCTTTGCAAGTCAATTGAGTGTCTTGCGGACATGTGTGAGGTGTTCCTCTTTTGTTTTTGAAAATATGATGATATTGTCAAGGTAACATAATGTGTTTGAGAGTCTGTTTAGCGCCTGGTTCATCATAGTGATGAATGTCGCTGGGGCGTTTGTCATCCCAAAATTCATTACTTTACATTCAAACAACCCAAATTGCATGTGAAACGCGGTCTTTGGTATGTCTTTCTCTTTAACTTCAACTTGGTTATAACCAGATGTGAGGTCAATTTTGAGAAAAATTTTGCTCTGGAGAGCCTTGTAAATAGATCTTCTATGAGGGGAAGTGGGTATTTATTTTTTTACTGTACTTGCGTTTAGTGCTCTGTAGTCAGCAACTGAGCAAAGAGATCCTTCTTTCTTCTTTACAAAGAAAACTGCTGCCCCCCACGGGGTTCAGACGGACTGATGAATCCTTTGGCTAGATTTTCCTCAATGTGGGCTTTAAGTGTTTGGGCCTTGTGGTGATCCACATGTGTGCTGTTTTGCAGGCAAGGGCTGATTTGGCTTCAAATAAAGACAATATGCTGAAGAGTGACAATGTGTGGTTAGCTGGTGACACTGTAAACTAGTAGGTAACATAGGGCTGCTAGGGGTAAGTAGGGTGAGCCTAGTAGGTAACATGGTCTACTAGGGTAAGGAAGGTGAGCCTAGTAGGTAACATGGTCTACTAGGATAAGTAAGGCCTGCCTGGTAGGTAACATAGGACTACCAGAGGCAGATGTTGCCTCCATCCAGCAGAAGGAATTAGCTGCTTTGGGCTATAGTGCTTCACCCCTCAGGAAACTGTGGCTGCAAAAGGGTGAAGACTGAAATAGCAAGCAGGGAACTTTGTCTGTCTGGGGGGGAGTTGGTTTTGGACTCCTGGCAGGTAACACAGGCTGCTAGGGAGGGGAAGAGCTCTGAGGGTTCCATGTACCCTAATACGCTTACAGGAGGTCTGTGAGCAAGCATCCTACCTAACAGACTGGTAGGGTGTTCTTGTTTATGCCCCTATGAGAGCTTTGGGGAAGCCCAAGGTGAGCATTGGAGGGTATAGATTTGCTCAGAGGGTTCACCAAGGCGGCTTGCTTGGGGAAGCAAGCTGCAGAACTTGGTGTGATCAGGCCTCTGGGAAATAGAGCTGATTACTCTGCAACTGAAAGCCTAGACTTAATCACCTGGGTGAGTAAAGACAATGCATAGATATTGATCTATGGTTGAATGGCCTAAGTGGACTGCCACTTGCAAGGGCCCAGTCAAGCGCCAGTTCAATGTAGACTCATGCCTGGGTCTACAAGTTCTGGTAATGGGGGCTGAGATAAAGAACTGAGGTGGTTCATGGAATTAACAGAGAAAAATAGCAAGAGGGACTGTTTGGTCACAGTAAAGGCTATTTGATGGACTGTTAATTCATATTGAATTGTGGGAACCAATATGGTTCAGAGTGTAGAAGGAACAAAGAAGGTTCCTAGTGAGGATTTTTTAAGGAACTGGTTGAGTATAAGTGGAAGAACAAGAAGATTCTGATGCAGTACTAGCTGATTATAGAGAAGGATGGCCAAAAAACCAGAATTTAGTGCTGAAGAACTGAAGAGCTGAGAGGGTGAACTATCTGGACTGGATGCAGAGGCTGGAAGAGCTGGTTTTAGTAACTTTTGAGAAGAAATTCAGATAAAAAGAAGCAGTTAAAGAATAATTAAATACTGCCTGATTATGATTAAAAAAGGATTAAAAATTACATAATAAAAAAGAAAGGGAAGGAAAAATAACATATAGTTTGTTAGAAATATGTGTTATTTTTAAAAGAAGGAGTGAGGAGGAAATAGGCCAGAAAGAAGCTGGAAGAAGAACAGAGAAACTGTAAGGGTGAAAGAGAAAATTTCACCAAGAATGACTAGGAAAAACAAAAGGACGAGCAGCAGGCAGGTTCAAAGTTTTTAAACGTCAAGAGAAACATGGAGAAACATTGAAAAATCAAAGGGTCAAAATTTGCCTAAGTAAAACATGTATGGAAGCGCTTGAGATTTGCCAGGGAAACATGACAGAAATTATAGCCAAACTGTTTGAAACATGGAGCAGCTGTTTACCTGGAGCAAGACAGCCTCAGGTTTGAACTAGGGTCAAGGACAGGTCATCCAGGGAAACCTTTTCAGTGAAACCGTTGAATTGAGGTTTATGATTGGCTGCAAGCCAAAGTCTATTTGATCAGTGTTTTGAGGGCTTTAACTTAAGAGTTAAAGCCTAAAAAATTAGGAGAAGAAGAAGAAAATTTGGGGCTTTCATTGGCTGAAGTAAGTTTAAAGGTTTAATACTATAGGAGAAGAAAAACAGGATAGTTTAAGCTTTGAAGAACCAGAGTTCTAAGAGAGGTTTTTGGTCTGAAACAAGGGGCTATAAAAGGGGGAGCTATCTTAGACTCTTCAGGGACTCGATTGAGTGGATTACAAAGGCCACAGAAGCTACAGAAGGAGCAAAAAACCAAGGATAGGAAACCGGAGCTGGAACAGACCTCAGGAGCCCAAGATCAGAGCACAGGAGCCCACAACTAAGGTGCAGGAGCCCAAGACCAAGTACAAGGAGTCCAAGAGATTGTTGAAGGACTCTAAGTATTGGCAAAAAATCCCTTACTATTCCCTCTCCCATGGCCATATATCAGAAGGTTTCTAAGGGGATCTTCCTTCTGACTGTGAATAAAGTGCCTATTACAACCCCTATCCAAATTTCCCATGTAAAGAGAAAATATAAGTCCCATGAGTCAATTACCCCATATTTTCTATCTTAGCCCAAGGGATAAGAAATCCTATTGCCTAGGGTGCAGGAAGTTTTCCTCTAGTAAATCTGCCCAGGAGGAGTGGGAGAAGGTGACGAGGCATTTGGAAATGAGAAATAGAGGAAGAGAGTTCCTTGGGGGAGAGTTTGTGAGACTATTACAGGATTGGTATCGGCCTAAAGAAGGGTTGGCGCCTGCTGAAGTGCAAGTGTACGGTGGAGATGCTTGCTTAGTGATTGGGAAGATACTGGAGGAGTTTGCTCTTATGCAAGCCAAGTATAAGCTCCCCACCAACCATTCACCAGTGTTGGGGAATGACAACTCCTCCAAGCCAGTCCCTGGCTATGACCCAGGACACACTTTGGGGACTGGTGACCAGGAGCCCCACAGGTCTCCATGGGAGAGAGTCTGTAGAGGGGTGCAGGTTTGGGCATGGCTTTGCATAAGTTGATGTCATGTTTGACCTCTTGTTTGGGGGGTAACTCTGTGAGTTCTTCCTTGAATACATGAGCGTATTTGTTTAGGAGTGCCGCAAGTTCTGGGCATTGGATCTTTTGTGTTTGTATATTATTAAATTCAGAGTACCTCATTATGTGGAGGGTACTATCTTTGGTTAGGTGTTCAGAGTCATCTTGATTTATGACTTGAACAAATACTGTGTCTCTTAGAATGAGGTCATTGGGTTCTTTGAGAATGTTGAAATTGACTCCATTGTGTTTGATGGTCATGGTTTTTGTTTTCCAACATACGCTGGAATTCACTCAGATGAACCAGTTCACGCCTGCTACAATGTTGTAGTTTATGTTGTTCATGACAAGTCCTTTGATGGACGTTTTTATGCCTTGGAGGTCAATTCTGAAGGGTGTTGTTTTGCCTTTGAGAAAAACTTTTGACTTGTCTGCCATTCTAGTGTATTTGAAGCTGGATTTGACAACTGGTATATTGTACTTGGTTACAAAAGGTTTTCTAACCATAGTGTGTTGTGAACCAGAGTCAAATAAAATTTTATGTGTATGAGATTTGTAAGTGCATGGGTATACAAGAAGTTGTGAGCAATCTTTAATTTTTATGTTCATAAAAATGGAGGATTGTGGGACACGTGGGATGCAAGCAGCAAGGTTTGTGCCTTGGTACAGTTTCTTGTCAAGTTGGGGGGAGACAGGGGCACTTAAGCCTGTTCCCCCTCTTCTTTTCCCTGTTCCTCTGTTTCAAGACCTTCAAGGTCAGAGAATGTGGGGTCAGATTCATAGCAGGTTGCTACTTCAGCATTGTTAACTTTGGTGGTGTCCTCTTTCTTGGGACGGGAGCCATTTACACTTTGGCTGTGATTGTCATTGTTACAATTGGAGTTGCCGTTGCTATGATTGGTATTTTGGCATTTATTGCCATTGGTATTTTCTCTGACATTGCCGTTTGAGGAGCAGTTGCCGTTGCGTGCAGCATATTCTATGCTGGCGCGTTTTTCAGTGCGCTTGGCTTCAGCAATGAGCGCAGGAATGGTGCTATTTGCTTCTGGGCGGATGAGGGCAGCAACAGAGGGTTTCATTCTGTTGATGAATGATGCTCTGGTGTGTACGTTGTCAGCTTGTGCTGGGTTTTGAATTTTACGGCGTATTTCCTCAAATTTGTTGGCGTAAGCTGCAATAGTAGTCTTCTAAGAAGATCACTGAGCTGTATCGCAATGTCTTGGAGAGATTCAGTAACGCAGAAATTGTGGGTGATGTCAGCTTTGAACTCTTCCCAGTTGTCAAGCTGGTTGTCAGTTTGTGAGCCAACCCAGGTGGCAAACCAGTTAGCTGCGGCCTTGTATAGGCGCTTGCTGGCTTCCTGGACCCATTTTTTGTGGGGGATGCGGCTGGCGCGGAGTTTGGCAGCTGTGTGGTCTAGCCAGTTGATGATGTTTTCTTTGTTTTTACCAAAGAACTTGTCAATACCAATGTACTTGGTGTTGGTAACTTCACCTGTGATAGATGGTTGTGCATTTGTTTGTGGTTGTAGAGAGTGACTGTATTGAATTATCTTGGTGCATGCTTTGGGCATGACCAGACCTTTGAATATGGTGCATCCACTAAAAATATCTTCATTGATGTTGTGGGTGCGGAAATACGTTTTCCAGGTATCCTGGGATAAGGACTGGTTGAGTATGTGGGCGAAGGTGGGCAGGTTCTGTTCAGTCATTTTCTCTTTCATCAGCGTGGTTGAAAACTGTAGTGCTACCAGTGATAAGGAGCGCCTTTTGGGGAAGCTTCAAATATAAAAGTAGGAAGAGAAGAAGTATATTTTATTGGATAATACTTTAGACTTATATAGCTTTACTTGTGGCAGGATTTTAGTTGGATCAAACCCAGGGGCTGGTCATCTGCTGGATGGGTTCGAGTTGCTGGATACCTAGACAGTCATGTGATATTGGTTTGGTGCCATTTTTGGTATGTCAAATGGTATATTGGAAAGGCACCAAATTGGGCAATGACTGGATGTTAGGTGTGATGACAATAGCTGGAATACTTGTACATCCAGACCCTTGACAAAATTATGGTGCAAACTAAGTTTTTATATAAGCAGCTTACTTAAAATTCAAGTTCAAACTATAACTTTGAAAGCGTAAGTATTTAAAACAACTACTATACACCCACTCTTCTCCTATAGGCTTGGGAAGAGTGCCAGGTTTGAACGGGACCAAGGATAGGTAAGGGTTATTAGAAAACTGACTAACACTTTTAGGGACTTTAAATAAACTTAAAACAGAGCTTCAAAAATCAATAAAATTCAAAATAGTGTATAGCAAACTCTAATTTTATTATAAGAAGAGAATGAACAAGCAGGGGACTGAAAGTCTTGATTGACTTAAGGGAATGGCTACTGTTTGGGTGGTCACCTGATCACTTGATTTGATTTGATTGGCCAAGGGAGAACTTTTGCTGACCAAAGCCAGGGGGGCTGGAGGGTTTCATAGTAATTTTCAAAATCCCATCTGATTGGCTGACATTGATCTTAGACTTTTGTGAATCAGTTGACTTTGTGGACATCAATGTGATATTGCTTGATTGTCTACTTCTGATTGCTTTCAAAAGCGGGCAACACCATGCCAATAGATAGTCCAAATTAATCTGTGTTTCTTCCCAGGGGGAGCAACAAGAGCCATAAGGTCTGCAGGGTAAGCTAATACAAAACTCTCATCCACAGTATGGGCTAAATTCCCTAAAGAATTGAGTGGTTTGGCAGGAGTTTGGGAGCTTTTCTTAGTGCAGCAAGGAAAGATGGTGCAGTCCAAAGCCAAAGGGGGCAGTGAATTTACAGAAACAGCTGCATAACTTGATTATTTGGAGGTTTCTGGGAAATGAAGTTGGTTACTTTGCGCCTGAAAGCTCAAGGTAACCACTTGTGTGAGTAAAACAGTTTTAATGCATGAGAGATGCTTGGCTCTGATGACCTAAAGTGTAGGTCATAAATGGGGGTTGATTCTAGGTTAATTCACTTGTGGAGACTTATTACCAGAGTCTGAAGTGTTGACTGATGAGAACTACCAAAAGGAAGCCAGGATGGAGGCCATCTGTAAGGGCTTGATAAGTTGTTCAATAGCTATGTTAGGTTATAGGCTATTAGGTTAAGGTTAAAACAATTTGGGGGAACTTTATCCCATTTACCTAAATTGATTTACTGAGTTAGCAGAAGGTGGGATGCTTTGCCTTGATTTTTTTGAAGTAGTAAAATCAAGGAGGAATGTTGATAAAGTTACAGGAAAGAGGTTTTCTTAGTAATTTTCTATGGTAGATGAAGGTATTTTGCTATGAAAGCAAAATAAAAAGCTGGTTTAATAGGACTTTTTCCCTGGATTTTACTTGAAGAGTTAAGATATTGAAAAAACTTTGAAGAAGATCAAGAAGAAAAATTTAAATATATTTCTACTATTTAATTTGATCAAGGTTGAATGCATAGAAGACTGCTGCTGGAACAGGGAATCAGTTAACACTTTGGTGCACAAAGTGTTAACACTTCAAGCGGCTGTCTGGTTTAAATTGATTTCCTAGTTGGATTGTGGTGAATCTTCAGAAATGGTGCAGTTTTCAATGCTGAAATCATTGGTTGAGTTGAAGGAATGTTTTCTGATGAATATGATTGGTTGAAAGCCAAAAGCTTAAAGTATATACAAATAAATAGTGAATCAATACTTAAAGTATTTAAGAAAGTAAGGTTGTAAGCTTATTTTATTATCAAAGAAAGTGAGTGTCAATAGGTTAAGCTTTTGAATCAAGCCATTCTAAGGTGTAATCATTAGGAAAAGAGCACTATAAGAAGAAGGCTGGCTGGAAAGTTGCAGGAGTTTTTTGAAAATCTTTTGGTTGCAAGCGGGAACTTTGTTGGGTGCTAATCAGCATCTTTATGATTACATGTCTGATTAGTTTGGACTAACCAGATGTCTTCTGAAGTGTTCATAAGTACTTGCTAAAGTATTAGCTGGTCAAAAATACTCCATGACGGTGAAAAATCATAATGTTTCTAAGGGGATCTTCCTTCTATTAATAAAGACTATCTTGACTCTTATTCTCCTTTTTTGTGATAGAGAACTTCCCTAGGGATAACAATTTTGGAACTGGTCAAGAGAATCAGAAGAGGCAGAAATTTATTATTTTCACTCATAGAAAACTCCTGATTGAGAAATGAGTAAATCAGATCAAATAACATTGAGATCTGGGACATTGTTGTATCAAAGATTATCATGCAAACAGCCCCTTAGATGATGCAGCTGCTTTGATAGACCATTCATTGCTGTGAAAAATGTTTCCCTAGTTATCAATTTCCAATGATGATTGGGGACATGATGAGTCTCTTTTATAGTGTTAAGATAATTTAACTTTGATCTTTCCATAGAACAAACATCCCTGAGGATGTTGCTTCAATCCAGCTGGTCCCTGGATTTGACTCAGGATACACATTGATGGCCCCCTAGGAGTAGGAGCACCACAGGGACCATGTGATTATTTGAATAACCAAAATCTAAGAGGAACATGAGAACTTGAAGGCCATCAGCTTGGATGTGTGCCAGTAAAGGATTATCCACTTCAAAGACAAACAGGAGACTCTAACTGCACAAGGCCAGGAAATTATTGATAGGTACCTAAAAAACTTCAAAAAATCCCTACCTGGGTTTCCCCAGAAAAGCACATACAACACATCATATAACTAAAGGTAATTATTCCATAGGCATACCTCATATGTTGCCTCATTCCTAACAAAGACAATGTCCTATGAGCCTACCTGAAAGAGGCCCTGGAGAAAGAACTCATTAGATCCTTACAGTCCCCCTTTGGTGCTACAGTATTTTTATGACCAAAAAGGATGAGTCCCTGCGCCTGGTCATCAAATATTGGGCCCTAAATAATTTTACTATCAAAATTTAATATCTCTTACTGCTAATTAATAGCCTTTTCAATGCCTTAGGTGGTATTGTAGTTTTCTCAAAAATAGACCTAACTGAAGGCTACAACCATATATATATTAAATAAGATGACATCCCCAAGACAGCCTTTTGCACCAAATACGGGGTTTATGAGTGTGTCATCAACTTTGGAATGACTAATGCACCATCTATGTTTGTAACCTTCATGAACAAGCTTTTTGATCTGCATATTGAAAAGTATTTCCTGGTCTACTTGAATGAAATAATTCTGTATAGCCATAGCAAGAAACAGCATTACTATGTCTTAGAGCCATTTTGTCACCCTAGCGCAGCACAAACTCTTAGCCAAACCGTCTAAATGTCAATTATTCTGCAAACATCTCTCTTCTTGGGCTACATTATATCTAAGGATAGTATAAAGACTAATACACAAAGGATACAAGCCCTTTGAAAGATCCACCATACAAGGACAATAGTGAACCAAGAACTTTTCTTGGGATGGTTGACTATGTTCAACCGTTAATACCCAGCTGTGGAGTCCTCATCACCCCCTTTGTAATAATTAAGGACAGATTAGGGAGAGCAAAATCTTTCTCTCAATCATTATTGAAACAATTATTTCAGCAGCAAATAAAAGATTGTTATCAACAACTAGAGGGAGACAAAAAAGGGAAGAAGAAATAACTGACACCCTAGAGCAACAGATAAAACTTGATGGCCAAGGTTACTAACATATTTCAAACTTTATTAGATTATATAATAATGAAGCAAAGTCTTTTAAAACTCTTTCCTTCATTTAAGGGGAGGGTGGGGTTGAATTGGGGCAAATGACTCAAATCAATTTGACCAATAGTATGAAGAGTTATGAGAGCAATCATTAGGGCAGGGAAATCTGGAAAAATTCAAATAGAAAAAATTATAAGGAAAAACTGAATCACTAAAATTGAGGAACTTATCTTGGAGGCAAACCACACTATTCCTGGCTGCTCTAGCTCATGATATTTAACCAGGAGTGCTCTTGAGTGGGTTGGGTAGGAAAATCTTCATAGTAGTTCCACACATAATAATGTGGGGGCTTTTCTTAGATTTTTAAAGTAGATCTTTGAATAAGTATACAGGCACAATTTGGTAGAGATCCCCAAGCATTTGATGGGGGTTAAAGTGGAGGTCTAAGGGGAGGCATATCTTTACATCATTTTCAGCAATAATGGGCACCTAATAAAAAATTATGGATCCCTCAGATAGACATATTCTTCCAAAGACTCAAAGAAAATTTGTCTCAGCCCTAATCTTACAATACACCTGACACAATGGGGACTAACAAATCAAAACAGATGCCTCTGATGAATCAATAGATGGGGTGATATGCATTAATACTAATGCAGGTGAATACTTACCAGTGGCTTAAGAGTCACAAGAATGAATGATGGGGAATGCTAATATCATATTTATGACAAGGAGCTGCTTGCCATGGTGCATTGCTCTTCAAATGGCATTGCTATCTAGAACTTCAAAGAGAAATTTATGGCCCTCACATACCACAAGTCACTCATATACTTCAAACCCAAATTAATCTAACGTGAAGGTAAGCACAATGTATATTGTTCCTCAAAAGGTTCAACATAAAGATTCAATACAAACTGGGACCAGAACTTGTAACAGTGAATGCCCTATCCCCCTTCTACGTTCAAGCCTCCAGGGGCCAGGACAGGTGTCAAGTTTATACTTCTGGGAAGTATAATAAACAAAATAAGGGGAAGATTTAAGAAGAGAATGATACTTTATTGAATATGAATATAAAATAATATATAGTATCATTACAAGCCACATGCTGTCCCTGTACGTCATGGAGGTCATAGGGCTTATCTGAGTAATGCTTTTCTTGAGTCACAAGGCTTAATCAAGTTGTGTTCCATTTAGGACCTGGATTGAGTGATCCCCGTCAACCATGGTTAACTGATAATGGTGCCACCAGTTTATTGACTGGACGGTGAACCATTTGATGAGCCTTTCAGTGATTTACTTGGGGTGTTAATTCCCCGAGAGGGAGTAATCAAAGATGTTGCAACACAGGCTAGATCCAGAATGGCCTATCCTTGTCCTTCAAACCAAGAATGAAGGGTTTCTCCCGGGGACCACAGACATTATGTGCAAAACATTGATCAAAAATGAACATCTGTTTGCTGATGTATATGGTATGTTACACCAAAAAATATCAAATAGGACTACAATATCCTAAATCCCAACACATCAGAGAGTTGACACCATCCTACACTATCATCAGGATCTTGAGCATACAAGAGGAAGAAACCTCTATGAGTTCCTGGAACACAAGGCTTTTTGGCTCACCCTATACTGCAGCGTTCAAGATGTTTTAGAACAGTGTGAAGTATGCAAGAAGTAAGCTAAAAGAAATACAACTCCCAAGTCAGCACTTCTCATCCAAACTCCAAAACTGTTCAGGGTGTTGGTACTAGGTATTGTGGGCCCCATTCCAAGAAGAGCCACCAATAAGAAATACAACATTACCACCATTAATTTTTCCACCAGATGGTCTATGGCACAAGCTGTAAAGACACACACTGGTAGAGAAATCATCAGCAAGTTCATAAAACAAAGACTAAACATCACAGATGGAGGCAAATAACTCACATCAGACAACACCAACATTTATCTGATCAAGCAAGAAGTTAAGCATATATTAACTATGCTATGTGATTTTAAGGCCAAAAGCAGAGTAAATAGGCTGAATAACTCCTTGGTACAAGCACTTGCCAAGCTCACTGCCAGGAAACCTGAGGATTGTCCAAAAACAACTACCAATCACACTTATTGTATGCTGCACCCAGTTGAACAGATTCACTGAGAAAAGCCCGGTCAAATTAGTTTACGGCACACAGCACAACATAATTCAAGCCCTAACAGGGCCCAAACTGGAAATGCCCAAGAAAGTACCACCCAGGATATCCCCTAATGGGTGCCTTGCCAATTCAGACCAGGAAGCTAAAGAAGAAAAATGGCTACAAGAAACACTTTTTTCTCTGAAGGAAAGACAAAAAGTTGGGGACAAAGTATGGGTGATGAACTCAGATAAAATCAAATTATAACCTGAGAAAGCACCCACTGCCATCATACCAAAGGCAAACAAGAACAACACTTACCCAGTTCAAGGATTAGTTAAGAGAAAACAAGATAAGACCCTACATCATGACTGGCTTAGACCATGCAGAGCATGACAAAAAAGCATGAATCCATGTTATCTGCAACTAGTAAAAATCTAGTTGACTGCAGAGCTTGCGCTCCTGCCAACCTTACTGCCAACCTGCCAGCAGAGGAGGCTGATTCTCAGCTGGGGGTGTCAAGCCTGCAAGGTTGACCCCGGCAAGGTTTCACAGAAGAGACCACATATTATCTGACTTGAATATCCTAGCATTTGAAGCCAAGTACAGAAGTCAACTAAAATTACAAAACCAGGAAGCAAGAACCAACACCAATCTCAATCTAGTGGCTACCCAATTCAGTGCTTCACTCACTAGTAGGAACGAGCCACCCCCTTGCCATCCAAATGATTGATCTGATGGAATCTTGTTTCTCCTAAGCAATCACTACACCTATACAATTCCAATATCCCAATAAAGATTATTATCTAGTTCATAAAAACTTCTCTTGTAACTCTGCTAATACAGCACAGTCACAATATTAACCTTTCATATAAAAAACATGTAGTTAATTTATTTGTTAAATAGTTAAAATAAATCTGCTCTAATTACATTTTGCTTTTAATTACTGATAAATGTTCATAGATAAAGATGGTGCCCACTTCAATCCCAACAACAGAACTTTCAACAGATCCACTTCTGAAAAAGTGACATCATAATTTAGTTTTTTCATTTGATTTTGAATTTTAAATTTCATTTTCTTGGAAGTCTTTTTTTAGAAATCCAGTTATCAGAATTAGATTGGGGACTGTAAAGGTTAAAGCTTACCCTACCAAATCAAAGATAGATGTATAGCCCCATACTTGATCCTGAGAAAAAGTTTGTTATTCTTTTTTAAATAATGAAAATAAAACTACCTTATTATAAATGTTTTATTTTTAAGAGAGATATTTAAATTATATTTATCAAGATATCTAACTTCCTATTTTTAAAAAATAATTTAGCAATACATAATATATACATATAAAAACCTAGAATATGTTGTAACTTTGCTGTATTAGCAGAGTTGCATGGGGAAAATGCTTGGAAACTAGATAACTATCTTTATTGAGATATGGGGTTTTTATAGTTAGGGTGAACCATTATAAGAGAAACAAGATTGGGAAAATCAATCAGTTGGATTGAACAGGAGGTGACATGATCCTTGTAATGAGTAAAGTGCCAAATCAAGCTGCCTACTGAGCTGGGATTGCCACTGGTTCTTGTTGCTGGATTTAATAACTTGATTTGATTTCCGCATTTGGCTATGGGTCATGGGAAAGTTAGTTTGGGGGTCACAGAATCTCTTGCGTGGAACCAAGCTGGTGGTTGACCCCATTGTTTTGACAAATAATACTTCTCAAATTGTTTAATAGAGCTAATTGGCAAAGCCATCCCTCAGCCTTCTCTGATGAAATTTGAAAAATATAGCTAAGGCTATTATTTTTATTAACAAAAGAGATTTACATTATATAACATCATTAAATAGGCTTTTTAACAACTATGTCTATGTTTTAAAGGTTTAAATTTAGTATAGTTGCTAAGCCAAAAAACTTCTTTTCAGATAGGAAAAACTTTATATCAGCGGGCTGCTGTAAAAGGGTAAATCTAAACGTAGCACAGCTTCACCCTTTTGGCAGTCCATCTGACACACCCTTTCCTTTTAACAAACCATATCAGATAAAACTTATTATCTATGGCTAAATATTTATTTACATCAATAAATAAACCTTTTAAAAAAGCACATTTCAAGTGTTGCAACTAGACCAATAATAGTTCAGTATTTAGATTAGGGAAGACAACAGTCCAATAGGAAGGACAAGAATAGGAATGAGATGTTTTATTTAGATAATAACATGGCTATACTATATTGAGAATCCACAGACCCATCAGGGGTGGCACTGTGGCAGGTTTGGTATAAGGTTTTGGGTTGAGAATACCTTAAGTGAGAGATCAGCACATCAAATTGACAGCACTCCTAATTTGGAGATAATACCCATAATTTGACATTGACCAAAGGATCATCTATACCGTTAGTTACATCATGGGGCATCTATTTGATTGCCCCCTGTGTATCGTGAGATATGTTAACAGGTGGGGGAGTAATCTCGGTCACAACACAAGCAAGAGACTTGTGATCAGCTTCAGACAGAATGTCTTAAAGGAAATTAACCATGAACAATGTGAATGATTTTTTTGCTTTTGGCAGTCTGTTGATAAGTACACACTTGTTTCTCTGTCTTTATCAGTATTTTGATTTGGTGTCCAATTGACTTTCCATCATTTGATATGGCCAGTTAAGTTACACAGGTTCAACTTTCCTGAGTGTACCAATGATGTTATCAAAAAATAAGGGAGTGTTTATAGCTGTGGAATATAAGCTGGTTCCTTTGAGAGATAAGAGTTACTTGGAAGCTTCTGTTCAATTAGATTTGACTTAATCAAGTTGGATCATATGCTTGACTGATTTAGATGTACTGCTTTTTTGTCCCACAAGCTCAGATTCAAGGTAAAAAATCGGCTGAGATGCAGCACACAAAGATACTTTATCAGATATATCATCTTATAACATAGGTAAGAGTGAAATGATACCGTTTGCCTTGATGATAGAAATCCGCTTTTGGAGATACTTTCAATAGAATGTCATGTAGGTGGGGAGGTTAACAGTTTACTAGCCTATGATAAATTGTAATTTTAAGAAGCACTATGATAATATGAACTATTTAAAGGTGTGATATGAGGGAATAAGTTTTAAGTCGATCAGGGATGAAAACACTCTTTAGCGAGCAGATTTAGAAGTTGGTCTTGGCCGAGGGGCAAGCATGGCCTTTAAGTTTTCCTCGTCCTGCTGGCGGCGTTTTCTTTCAAGTTCCTCTGTACCGCCTGTCTTTCGCAGCTTTGCGCTTCCAACAAAGTCCGAAAGCTCTTCTTCAAATGGGTTCACTTGGTTCCTCAGTTCCCACTCCCGGGATTGACGAGCTTCTTCAAAGGCCCGAAGCCTCCTTTCGGAGTTGGTTTCAACGCAAGATATCTCTTGCAACAAGGCCTGGCGAGCAAATTCTTCGTCAACTGGTTCAACCTCGAACGAACGCTGCTGAACCTGGCTCTTGCGCTTTAGTTCGGTGAATTTTTTAAGCTGCATAAAGGTTTCATTGAGATGTTCATGGTCGGCACGCATGTCTTCGACAATGGCCTCGTGCTCCTTAAGAGTTTGTTGCTCCTTGACAATGTCTTGAAGCATGATCTCCCATGTTTTTTTCCACGAAGGCTTGACTTCAGAAAGGAACTCGCTTTCGGTCAAAAGAAGCTGGTTGATCTTTTCTAGAGCTTTGCTGGTATGTTTCATCTTAAGTTCACTTGGCTGGCAGCGGCGCTGAACCAGATCTTGGCGGAATTCTTCGATATTCTTTTGCACATCTTCCAGGGAATTGGCCAGTTCAAGGGCATTGGCTTCCATCCTGTCTTTTCCAGAAACAAGGAGTCGATGCATAGCATCATTATCAGAATTAAGTTGTTGGTTGAATGAAGCAGTGATATCCAAGATGTTAGAAAGTGAATCATTGGACTCCTTCTGAAAATCTGTCGAGAGTTGACGAGCGATAGCAAGATCTTGTCGCAAATTAGCAACCTGACTTTTTAAATGCCCAAGATCGACTTTAGGCTTGCTGGTCGGAGTAGATGCCTCGTTATCCTTGTTCTTGTTGATAGACAATTTGGCAAGATCTGAAAACCGGGAAGTCGTTGGCAGTGCCATACTTAGACGATTGTTTTTCTTCTTGGAAGCTTCATGGTTTTGAGTCATTAAACGGCGGAGATCTCTGATCTCCATGACAAGTGTTGAGAAATTAGAATCCATATTCTTTTTAAGGTCATTCGAAGAAACTTAATAAATGTTAAAAATAGTTCCAACATGTAAATACCTGTCACGTTGAGCTGCAAAACAGAGCCCTCGCGTACTTCAGCTAAATCTTCAAGTTCGTAATACACATCGATTATGGGGTCCTTAATATATAAATCTGGAAATTCATATGGGCCAGGGTTGTATTGATATTTTTCGACAAAAAGCATCTTCAGTCCAGCTATTGTAAGAGGGCCGTTATAAGATACTTTTTTCACTTTGTTATCGAGCTGCAAATACAGGCTATTCAAAGATATATGTTGCTCTATTGAAAATAGTTAGTGCCAATAAGGAAGCCAGAACAAGAAAAAATTATCACCTGTGTTAGTGTCGCCCATTGTACCTTCTCCAGAAGCTTTAAGCACCTCATCTCCATTTTTATCTTGGCTTTTCTTTTCTTCCTCGTCCAATAAGATTACAGGAATATTTATATCTTTTGTGGTGTGATCTAATTTGCCAGACTCAAGTAGTTTTCCGAGGGGCATAGATAGCCTATTCCGTGCACTATTAGATCGCCGAATGTTGAACAAAGTGTTATGCAGCTTTGAGCCTTCGGGGGAGTTTCATTTAGAACAGACCCATTGAGAGATTCACTCAAAACCGAGCTGCTAAAGGACCTGATGGTGGTTGCCCTTCGCTTAAGCTTTTCAAGAGCAAGCGAACTCTTTGAGGGTGTTTTGGGTTTAAGCGTCTGGGCAGTATCTTCTGGCCCCTTGTCCATCACTTGATATAAAAAGCCCAAACACGAAGGGAATAAAAGAAGTTGGAAGGCTAGATTATTTGGAATAGTTTATTTCAAAAGAAGCTAGCAATTGTTGGTGACTTGGAAGCGTAGTTTCCCATAAGACACAAGATATTGTGATTAATGTATTGTGCCACTTGAGTTTAATTAGAGCAAAAGTCCTTTCACCTACAAACTTAGGCCACATGGATGAATGGGCTTAATCAGCCATTGATTAAGCCTTGCCCCAAGCCTAATTCGTTGGCTGAAAAAGGGCTTCTTGGTGAGGGTGAAAGCGCCTCACCAATTCGCATTTTAATTTGATGTTTAAATGCATCATAGCACTCCTGGTGCCAAGGCTCGAACCGTTTTAATTGCTGTGCAGCCAAGTTCAAATCTTACTCGGCTGCAAATAGGGCTGCGTCGTCCCACTCCCGGACAAAACCCGGATTCTGTCCGAAGTTTCTGGAAACGTGGAAGGTAATATATTTTCTATTTAAAGCTGATTTTAAATCCGATCTTCCAGAATGCCGGAAAAAAGAAGATCTTTGTCCGGGGTGGGACGCCGCAGCCCTAGCTGCAAAGCCTCAAAGTTCCAATCTCAAATCACCCATCGGTTGATTGGCCATATACAGCGGCATAATTCCCGTGCTTGAGCAGAGGTTAGTTAACTTACAGGCTGGAATAAAACTAGAGACATGTAGATCAGATGAACCAGCACCTCCACAGGTGGAAACCCTAACCCAGCTTTGGCTCGCTTGAACAATACTAGAGCATACAGGTTCTCATTCTTAAGCAACCACTTTAATCCTCAATTTAAGATTAAATAATATTTCATTGATTCTATGATGCTGACTACAACTTCAATACAATTTTTAGCATCTCTTGGATCTTATGATAAAACAAAGCTTGGTAGGATTGGCTCTCAGTTTAAAGGCCTACATGGTAAGCATCTGTCTATTTGGAAAAACATAGTCCATTCTTCACCATGTGGCTAATTAGAGGTGGGATAGGTTATCTAAAGAATCATGTCACTGAACAGCAATTAGGCCTTGCCCAATATACCAAGATATTGATATCAAATATGCATGTCTCAACAACATCCCAGATTAGCATACTTTATCCCCTCTGGTTAGAAATACTACATAAACTTATATATCTAACATTTTAAAAATATGAAAAACAAAGCAAACATATTACTGGGATGGCAATACAACCTATCAAGGGGAAGCAAGAATAAAATGAGAGAAACATACTTGTACTAAGTGATATCTTTGTCTTTCAAGCTAAAGTTATTGTAGCTTGATCTTGCTAATGTTCAAGGATAAAATATAAGTGGGAGAGATAGGGTGGCTGAGTGATATGCAACTGAGCTATTGTTTTGACAAAGTAGAAGATGTGAATCATTGAAATGAAAGGCTGCAGTGTTTGAATCCACTCCCTCAACATACTTTCTGTTTAAGTAGTTAGTCTGCTGTTGCAGGGGCATCAGTGAAGTTCTGGTCTCTAAAGCTTTTGCCTGATAATTATGTAGTTGACTGGCAGTGGGCACTAAGATGCTGAAATAATCACATTTTCTTAGAAAGAGCCGTTCACTTTGATATTTATCAATGTCACATTCTATACCATTGAAAAATTTCACAAGGTATGCATTGTGTTCTGGCTACATTTATGAGCTCTTCCTGGTCCTCTGTGTACTGAGTTCAGCTTATTGTGGTTTTTAGTAAGGGCTCAGATTAGGGTGCCAGAGGAAAAATTTCCTCTTTAGAGATGACTTTTGTTGGGATATTCTTTTAGTGGCTATCAACTTGGCTTTTTTGTGTACTTCTTAAGACACAGCTAAAGAATACAATGGGAAAATGCTAACTGTAGGAGCAGGTTTCACACTGTACTTTTCAAAGATGTTAAGATGGACAAATAAAAGCAATATTAGGGGAAACTGAAGTTGCACATAAAGAAATATAAATGGTACAGGGTGATAAGGAGCGCCTTTTGGGGAAGATTCAAATATGGAATTAGGAAAGAAGAGAAGCATCTTTTATTGGATAATATTTTAGACTTATATAGATTTGGCTGTGCCAGAGATTTAGTTGGATTGAACCTAGGGGTTGATCATGTGCAAAATAGGTTTGAGCCACTGGATACTTGGACAGGCATGTGATATTGCTTGGTTGCTATTCTTGGTATGTCAAACGGTATATTGGAAGGGGACCAAATCAGGCGATGGCTGGATGTTAAGTAGGTTGGCAGTAGCCATAATGCTTGTACATCCAGACCCTTGACACCCTCCTTAAGGGGTTACTCTGGTGCATCAGGAGGGGGTTTTATTTTCACGGCTGCTGCCTGATGCTCCTGGAGCTGTT